>CAMZMU010000055.1:14227224-14379046 GCA_947311845.1 Poa pratensis | reverse complement strand
TTGTGGCCCAGTCGGAAAAACTATCTGGTTGAATTCGACTGAAGGCCGACCTGCACAATTCAAGAGCATATGCTCCGCCACACCCGATCTTGGAGGGTCGCAAGTATGCGTGATCTGGCTTGTCCAATCGAAAGTGCTGGCGGCCAGTCGTGTTCGTCAGTTGCCATGTTCAACTGCTCATCCACGCGAGCCTGCTCCGCCTGGAAATCTTGAACAAAACCTGCAACAACACAAGTTGGGTGAACAAAAAATAAACAGGCTATGAACTCATAAGATCAAAGCAGTCATGCTTACACTCGAGCTGTCTGTTCACGATCTCCATTTCGCCAAGAACATACTCTTCCCGTTGGGTGGGTAAAGCAGCCTGGCCCTCATCCTTTCCAGCTCGCTTCGGGCACTCGCCAGTTCTTGCTCCTGTTTCGCAAGTCGAGCCTTCATATAGCGTATTACCGCGGCATCATTTGACGCCTGAGCTCGCGATCGAGAAGGGGTATGATGCCGCGACGAACTGGATGAAGTGGCGGCTGGTCGTTTCTGTTCCAAGTATCATAAAAGTTTCATGAGAAACTATTCACAAAGCTCAGACGAGCAACAACATACAGCCTTGCAAACAGAATCATAACAAGGAGCATAAATTCATACAACGGTAGCAAAAGCACATGCGTACTCGCATGGTCATAAGTTTAATTACAAAAGATCAAAGGCGCGGCTGCCCTACTTCTCAGAGATTGACTCTGACCTAGCCCTACTCGCACGAGCGGCGACCTCTTCTCGCCCGGCGCTCCATAGTGGTCATAAAAGTTTCAGCCAACTTGGCGGCTGGCTCGTTCAAATGCTTCAGTGACACCAATTTCCCGCCAGGCTTACGAGGGAAAGCAGACAGAGCGGCTTCGAAGTCACCCTCTATCCCATGACCTAAAAGGAGTTTGAGGGTGGTCTCTGAGCCGCGTACCGTCAAAGTGCGGGCAAAGCTCGTCATAGTCGAAGTTCCCGGGCCCAGGACGTCTGCGAAGCCATCCACAGTCGAAGGAGGTTGGCTGGAGGGGAACACATCCTTGAACACGGCGCCGAGCGTGCTCGTAGATTTGGCGAGTGCGTCCTTGGCTTGGGAAGAGACGACATCCAGGTCGTCGATGGCGCGGTCAAGGGACAAATCGACACCGGTTGATCTACAGGTGTCGATGCCCAACAGCTCCTTCAAAAAAGCAGAAGTAACAAAACATGTTACATACTATTCTGTGGCAAAAGAAGTAGGCAAAAAGTGAAAGGCTCGACTCACCGCCGTCTCGGGTGAGGCTCGCCAGGCGCTCAGCATAATTCTTCTCGCGCAAAGCGGCGGAGTCCTTGGCATCATTCAAGGCCTTCTTCGACTCCTCGCGCTCCTTGGCGAGTGTCTCTTCTAACTCTTTAACCCGAGATTCAGCGTTTGCCTTGTCACCTGAGATAAGATGGGCAGATGTCATTCACAATCGACAAGGCAAAGACTTACAGAAACCCAAGATACTTACGGGTGAGCTGCTCCATAACAGCGCGCAGATTATCCCTCTCCTGTTCAACCTGGACAAATGCTTTGCCTGATTCCACCAGGTTGAGGTAGAAGGGCTGCACGCACACGAAACCAACATAAGCTATCCACAAATAGATCCAGAAGGAAGACTCGACAAAAAGACACTTACGTGTTCAATCCAAGGCGCGGGCTTGGCAGCAGAAGTTCCAATTTGCGGAGTTGATGTACTCGCAATATTGGCAGCCTCAACGGAAGTGGTCGTGGCTATTGTTTTCACAACCTCAGCCGCAACAGGAGAGGCTTCAGGCTGATCTGGAGTCGAGGCTCTCACGGTTGGAGGAGTTGGAGGTCGCACAGTCTCGGCACTGCAAGTGACCGAAAGGCATTCAACATAAGCAAAAGTACATAACTCACAAAAAATGTTACTAAGTGCAAAAAGGAGCAAACCTGTGCTCTTCTTCATCCTCAGTGTCGAGCTCGTCAAAGTTTGGGCCTCCAAAAGGAAGCTGCCCACTCGACTGAGGAGGAGGGGGAGCCGAGCTCAAAGGACTCACGTCCAAGGGAGCAGCTGTGGTCGTAGGAGACGGAGCTGAGTTTCCATCATCCCTCACATCCGATTCCCTCGCGGGTGAGCTCGTGGAAGAAGACAAAACTTGGGCTGCCCGACGACGCTTGCGAAGAGGAACCTCGCTAACATCCTCACTCACGGCAGGCTCCTTGCCTTGTGCTTCCTCTACCCCTTCCTCTTCAACCTCTTCTGTGGGTGAAGTGGTAGCCGAAGGTAAAGGCGATTCATCCCCTCCCTTCGCTTCTACTGTCACCTCTGTTTCATAAGTTGGCCCATCTTCGGGAAGAGGAGGAAGAGTGGAGGCAGTCGAGTGGCCCTGCATACAAGATATAGCAGTCGAAAGTCAAAAAGATGCACAGAAGGATAACAAAAACAGAAGATCATATACTCGAAAGATTCACTAACCTCTTGCAAAGGCTTTTCAGCCCATAAGGATCGACTGGGCAGTCGACGTTGCAGGGCTCGCTCTGTTTAGTACTGGTGATGGACCGCACATGTGTCACCAGTTCACTCCTCGACGCTCCTCCTTGCTCATTCGAGTGGAGTCGAGGGGACCTTCATACTCCCACATTGGGTGGGCACGAGCGCGGAGTGGCCATACCCGCCTCTTCACAAAGGTGGCAATCAGATGCACACCCGTGATGCTGTTCAGGAGCCCTCCAATTGTCTCCAGCATAGGCGCTGCTTCCGCCACTTCTTCAGTCGAAAGCTCATGGTTCCAGGCTCGTCCTAGCGGCTATACCAGCAGTCGAAAATGCTGGGGCCACATTTTGGTCCACTTGCACATAGAACCACCTCTTCCTCCACCCCTGCGCCGAGTCGACTGGCTTCAGGGCAAAGTACCGGGTGTCGCTGCGCACCTGGATCTGCAGGCCTCCGACTGCGTAGGTTCGGCCACTTCGGTTGTTTGGCCGGACCATGAAGATGGACTTCCATAATGCCCAACTCGGGCAACACCCAAAAAACATTCGCACAGCGTGATGAAGCACGCAATGTGCAGAATACCGTTCGGGGTGAGATCATGGATCTGCACCCCGTAGGCAAAAAGCAAACCTCGAACGAAATCATGGAGGGGGAGCGAGAAACCCCGAGGCAAAAACTCCGCGAAACAGACGCGCTCGTTAGCGCGAGGCTCGGGAAGTACCTCTTTGGGCGAAGGTGCGCGGACGAGGAGTTGGTCGGAAGGTGGCAGCAATCCTTCCTCGCGCATCTTGTCCAGCTGCGCATCCTTCAGGGTGGATTTCATCCAATCCCCATTGGTCTTCTTGAGGTCGACGGCGGCCGCAGATGTGCTCGCCGCAATCTTCTTCCCCTTCTTCGCCGCCGCATCGGGCGCGGCGGCAGCAGTCGAGGCGGAGCGCTTGTTGCCCGCTGCTTTCTTCATCGTCAGCGAGCAGGTGGGAGAGCGCGCAAAGCTTTAGCAGGAGCAATGGAGGCAGAGCGCGAGGAAGACGATGGAACAGGGGCGGCAGAGCAAATGGCAGGTAAAAAACAAATGCAGCGCCGTTCCCCTATTTACCACAAGACAGAAGCAATCGCAGCCGTTCAGATCCAAATCGTGCGTTACGCACGCAATCTGACCATACACGTGGCAAACGCGGAGGGCAACCGTCGCCGGCCACTCCGCCCACTACGCACGTAAAAAGAGGAGCCATCATCACGCTTGCGGAAAAAGTGGGCCCGTATAGTCAAATCAAGTCCAAACGGCACCGTCTTCGGTCAGCTCTGCACAAATGGGCCCACATACGTGTCACGTCCCATCAATCGCAGCATAACGCACGCCACGCGTGTCAGAAATCGCAGTCGCAATAAACGTCATCCCTGACGTCATTGAAGCATCTGTTCAGAAAATATGTTCGAGTATGCTCAGCGCATATTGGTCACTCGATTGCCCTGATTAGTTCGGGTGTGACAAAACTTTCTTAAGGCAAAATTGGTCACTCGACCGTTCCTTCGACTAAGTCATATTACTCCCATCGGGAGCATGTTCAAAAAATTCTTCGACTGAAGATGCTTAGGATAATGATTGAGATTATCCTCCATTTACAAGTAATACAGCATAATCTCGGGGGCTACTCCCATCGGGAGCACTGTCGTGCACCCGATAGAATTATGGCACAAATTTCTTCGATTAACATATGCAGAGTAAGAAGAGTTTTAAGATTATCCTCCATTGCAAAACAATAAAGCACAATCTCGGGGCTACTCCCATCGGGAGCGCTGTCGCCACCCGATAGTATAACGGCAAATATCAGTCGACAAAGGGCATGACTCGTCCAACAAAGTTCAGAAATCATACTCAAAACATTCCCGAGTTGCATCAGTCGCAAATACCTCGGATGCTGCATGCATAGTGCAAAGGTAAGACCCGCCGAACTTTCGAGCTGGCTAAGGACCGTTCCAGCAACGTTAATCCTTACACTTTCCGTGTCAGCAGACATGATGAAAAATCCCGACGGACGCGTTGGTAAAATTCAAAGTTATACTGCAGATCGATTCAGTAAGACCTCAAGCGGCCTAGTCGAATCTGACCAGTTTGTTCCAGATTCGAGTCCGGGGACTCGAGTTTGATTGAAAGCTAGTAAGGTTTTACCCGAATGAGTAGTTAACCAGTCCCGATCCGCCGAGTGTACTGGGTCTGCTAAGCTGTTATCCCTTGATCATCATAAACATAGTCGATGAGATACTCGACATAGCCAAACATGTGCTATTCATACAGGAATTCCAAATTATATATACAGAATTCAAAGCATATGATGTGCACTTACGAAAGAGTCCATGCCCGATTCTTCGAGTCAGCCAAGTACTCGGGGGCTACTGACATGGATATACATATCGGGTACCCAACCATGAGGGTACCTGGTGCACGTGACGACTAAGGCCCAATCTCGAAGAGCCTACTCGAAGCCCAAGACAAGAGGCCCAAGAAGATGGAGTACCCTCCAAAGACTAGACATAGGCATAGTCGGTTTAGGCTTTCCTTATGTGTAAACTAGGTCGTTTACAAACTCCCGAGACCCAGCCTATTTAAAGGCTGGGAGGGTACCGATCTAGGACCAAGCCATACACGAACCACCAAAGCTCTTGCGAGATCATCAACTCGCCGGAGCTCCCCTGTAATCGCATAATCCACAATCAATACCAGACAAGCAGGAAGTAGGGTCTTTACCTCCACCCGAGGGGCCTGAACCTGGGTAAATCTTTGCCTCTGCTTGTCAGCCGACGAAACTACCAGTACTACCACGTTCTCTCCCCATAATCTCAACCCTAGGTCCTTAACCATGGGATTTGATGAGGGTACACCTCGTCAACATCTATTTCACAACTTATTTGCCATCACAGAAATTAAGAAACATTCATATGATACTTCGCATCATTGTTTGGGCTAGGCGATGAGGATGAACGAGCAATCACCGTACAATGGTGCATTCTGGCTTGCGCACCTTAACCCTGAGCACGTGGTCCTTCCGCGGCGGGCCCCCTCCCAGAGCGCCTGGAGAGCGTGGTTGTTCTTCACGCACGTGTTGCACGCGAGCCATTCACGAAATTAGCTACTCAATGTCTACAACTATTAATTGTAGTTACCATATTGTAAGATCGCACACCACATGCTTACACGCGCGGTCCAAAATAATTTGGACCCAGGGATAATAAATTTTATACTAAATTTTATACTTATTTTTATCAAACTATAATCCTAATGAGTACATTTTTTATATTGGATGACAGAGTTAACCCACCAAATATGAAGTGTTATATGTTATACTTTTTTATGTATACCACTGTAAAGTATGTTGTGTTAAGTTTAAATGGTATGTTTTAATAAAGTTCTCATTGAGATAAAATTTCACTATTGCAATACTATATAGTATATTTGTGCACATGTATGTTTGCTCATTTATAAATTTTAATACCCTCAAATATTATGATAGTACAATCAACAAAATATCTTGGTAGTGATTCTAGTGTATTATTAGGTAGTACTGTATAATTAAAGAAACTTCTCAAGTATAGTTTGAACCCTGTCAAATTAGCAAATGTGTCTGGCATGTCGGTTTAGTAATCAGTTCACGTCATGCGCATCATGTTCATTTAGTATTTAAATAGCATTTTTATAGTAATGAACGACTGACATAAAATTGTTGTTGATCCTAATTTGCATACATATTAGTTGATTATTTTGTGTGCTTGTCTTGGATCCACCTCATTTCATGTGGTGTAAACATTGGTAGATTGCACTTCAGATACACACTAGTTGCACATGTGTGTAACATGTGTACTTAAAATGTGCAAAATTATAGTTTTGTACTACTAGATATGTTTTGATGATTTATCTGGTATACAAATTTTTATTTTGGTTTGTTGTACTTTACATATGCACTAGTTGCAAATTTGCAAATGATCTTTTGTGTTAGTGAATATATTTTTCATTAGTTTTCTTGCATTATATTGGTTTCACTTTATATTTTGGTTGACTCCCTTGATTTTTGATGTGGTGATGGTATTTTGTGTTACTGAATATGTTGTTATATGTTTCATGCATTTTATTTTATTTTCCATAATTTTTATTTGATTGAATGTTTTGGCATTTTATTTCTGGTCAACCGGTGAGTCAAAAAATTCCGAACTGATGTACAATCGCAAATATGTTTAGTCACTGTGCCAAGTAATATTTCATATACTGGAAATTTAAGAATATAATAATTATCTAGTAGGAAAGTGCTATTTCCCTTGTACTACAAGTCTATAACTACTATGTAGTGAGTTAAACAGGTCTGAAATTCCAAATGGAGGAAAAATGGAAAATGCTATTTCCTTTATCTTCAAAATTTTGAAAATAATATTTCAAAGGTTTGAAAAAATCTATAAAAAAAATTACATGTAGTCAATGGTATATACTTAAGCCTGTGCATTCCCGGTTTAGAACGGTTTAAGCTGGTTCATCAAACCAACCCGTCAGGCAGCAGTTTTAATTGGTTTGGTTTGGTTTAGAAGGTTAGATAGGATGTGATCTCACGGGTTGGTGCGGGTCGGTTTGACGGTGTATACGGTTTGGCACCAGTTGAACAGCCGTCCCGGTCTCATATGCGTGCGAGGTGAAGGGGAAAAACATGGTCTCCGCCGCCACCTGAGCTCCCCCGCGGCCGCCGCCGGCCCAGTCCCCCACGAAGTCGCTGTTGGAGGCCGAGAGCGCCATAGGCCATAGCGAGCTGCATCTGGAACTCCTCCTCCTCCGAGTACTTGTAGTCCTCCCTGCCTCGAACCGGCGCCGCCGTCGGCGTCGTTGTCGCCACGGCAGAAGGGGACGGGCGGAGGCCATCGGGCGCCGAGGTGGAGAGAGACGGCGCGGGCGCGGGCGCCGCCCCCGATGGGGAGCTTGCCGGCGAGGTCGACGACTGCTGAGGCGCGGGGTCGTTGGAGCGGGCGAGCCCGGGACGACCAGAGAAAAGGCAGAAGCTGCCGGCGCTGCCAGGGCTGGCGCGTGAGCTACTCAGCAAGAGCCAACGCGGGGCGCGGTCCAGGCGCACGTCGGCCACGTCGCCCATGTTCTTGTCCAGCGACGGAGCCGCGCGACCACGGACAAGAAGCCGTCGTCGCCCACGGAGCTGATGCGAAAGGGCAAGAAGGGGCGGCAGCGCCGGCATCGTCCAAGGCGTCTGCGCCGGTGAAGACCCGAGGGTACGTGCCCCCAAGACGGCGGCGCCTCCGCTGCAGCTCTTCTACTCGATGAGGAAGAAAGGATTGCATCTCAACGGTTCCAGATGGTTTCCACCGGTTCCAGTCTGTCTAAAACCGCACCGCTCTTTATGTTCGTACGGGTTGAACCCAGAAACTAGCGAAACCATGCTAAACTGCCTAACTGGTCCGGTGCGGTTTGGGTTAGCGGTTTGAACGGTTTCAAACCAAATCGTGAACAGGCTTATGTATACTATAAGCATGCACAATGTCAATGTGGAATACTTTCTATTCCAAGATACAAAAAATTGCACATTTCAAAACTCAAAATTTTATCAGATTTTATCCTTTTTTGTAGCCCATAATACAAACAACTTCGCATTGAGATTTAGCACCTTTGTGAATACATCATTGACTATGTCTAGATTTTTTCAGACATTTTTAAATCTTGTAAATATGATTTTTAAATTTTGTAAAATAAAGGGCTCCCTTTTAGCCCGGAGTACAAAGCAGCGAGCTTGTAAAAAAACAAGGCAGCAAGCTACACGGGCTTGAAGGCTGTGACCACAGCGACAAGACGACGAAGCAGGAGCAGCGAACGGCTCACCGCCACCACCAGGACATGGAATATAGCTGTATCTCGTAGCGCGCGACCACGAGCCAGCATACCTGCTTAATCTGCCAACTGCACGCGAATTCCCTTCCCACGCGACTGCGGTACACGAGAACCGTCGCTCCGATGCCGCTGTCGCCACTCGCCACCCGGCGGGCAAGTTAGGCACGGCAGCGTCTGAACAAGCTGGCGCGCGCTGGTTAAGACAAGATTTGCTGTTCTCAAAGGAAAAGAGAGAAGATTTGCTGTATAGTATAGGTTTCCGGTGCGAGAGAAGATATGCGTGCGTCCAACTAGGAAGATTCAGCCGGGACCACGGTAGATCACAACACACACACTTGATCTATTTTTATTCACGTTGTGCTACTGTACTGGCACGGCTCATACGTTAGATTTACACTTGTTCACACGCCTTTTACTGAATACACACAAAAAACTCGCTGATAAGGTGTGTCGCTGGCGTTCGTGGTTATTCGCGATGGCGCTAGCGGCTGGTGCGAGGTGATCTAGAGGTGGTGGATCTGTTGTTCTTCTCCGACTTCGTTGACGGGAGGCGACAAATCTTGGTCCAAGACAGCACGGGGACGTCCCGGTCGACGTGCCACAGCGACATATGACTTGTTGCGTGCAATTCATCGACTCACAAAGCCTCGTTGGCAATGGTGCTTTCTCGGATCTTGCAATGGTCGAGGCTCGCGTCTCTTCCGGCGTTCATCTCGCCGGCGCTGGAGTTGGGCGACGGCCGCTCGCTACGGTGGGTGTAGGCAACTCTAGGGATCGTTTTGTATTTCTCGA
This sequence comes from Poa pratensis, assembly GCA_947311845.1. NCBI lineage: Eukaryota > Viridiplantae > Streptophyta > Magnoliopsida > Poales > Poaceae > Poa > Poa pratensis. Next base: position 14,369,887 of record CAMZMU010000055.1, on the reverse strand, counting down.
TCTCTTAGGATTTCATCTGCAAAAATTTAGGATAATCATTTTATCCCAGTCTGTCTTTTAGTTTCCACATGTGTTGCTTATTGTAACTTGAATTTCGCTTAGTGAAATATGTGGTTGCTCTCAAAAATTGTAAAGAGGCGAAGGCGTAAGTTTTTTTTTCGAAACTTAGACAATCTATTGATTAAGCCGAAAAAGAGTTGGACAGTTTATAAGGAAAACCGGCCAAAAACCGTACAACACGACGCACCACTCGCCGCCAAACCCGGCGAAAACCAACACAACCGCTGAGCGGCACCAAAAAGAAAACCCCACACGCCGCTCAAGAGATGGCCTCGCCGAGACAGCATGACGGCGTCATCGTCATCACATCTCCCTGGGGCCACGCCGCCAACCCGAAACTCTGAGCATGCGACTCCGACTTCACCGCAGGCAGTCGCCGAGCCAACCCGCACTGTCGTGGCCGCGCGAGGCCAAATGAAGATCCGTGCCACTCAGCCCCTGCGAAAAGACAGCGCAGCTCCGAGTCCGAAGAAGAGCTAAGAGAGAACCAGACAGGCTGGTGCCGTGGAAACTCGCCGAAAGGAACATCTGCCGCCAGTCATCGTACACCACCGGGAAACCACAGCAGCTTCAACTTCACAGCAACAAAACACGCCGAGGCAACCCCAAGGACACGCCGGAGAAGAGCCGACTACCGCAGCCACAGCCACATCTCCGACATCGCTCATCATCATCACCGTCGCCACAGAAGGCTCAACGCGAACACCTCGGAGCAACCTTGTCGCCCACACGACACAAGGTGGAGCACCCTCGATGTTGCAGAAACTCTCGGAGCCGCCGCCCCGACATACACCTCTCCATCATGCCCCGCGCAATCCACCTGCACCACCTTCCGGGGCCGCCGCCCCGACATGCCACCGCTCGCACCCGAGCTGCAACGCCGCACGACCTAGCTGCCCGCAGCCCAAACTGCACAGAGCAACTACCCGCAGACCACGGCCGCCACACCACATCCGAGGCCGCCGCCTCGACATACTGCCAGACCACCCCCACAGGGTGCGTTGACCGAGCCGACCACCCCGCTGCCCTCGCAGCTCGAGATTGTCGCCCACGCCATGCGGGCCGACAACACTACCCCATAGAGTCGCCGCTGCATCGCTTCCCGAGGCCGCCGCCTCGGCGCACAACAACCATCCGGGGCCGCCGCCCCGGCTTTCTCCACGCCCGCCGGCAGCACAGCCAAGCAAGAGAACACAAGCCTTCACCATCCGACAAAGGTCTGGGCCTCCAAAGACGATGCCCCAAGGGGGGAGCGACGAAAACGCCACCATCGCCCGCTCCGACCAAGCCGGAGCTAGGGCTTTCACCCGGAGGACCCAGTCGCGAGGTAGAGCCGGAGTTCCTCGGCGACGCCTCCAAGGAGGGGAGCGGCGTCGAAAGACGTCGTCGTCGCCGGGCGACGACCAAGGCCATCGCGAGGATTTCACCTGGAACTCCACCACCCCGCCACCCCAGCATCACCAGACCGCACGGAGCCGGCCGGCGGTCGAAGGGAAGAGCATGTATCAGCCACCTGCCGACCTGCCGCCGCCCACCTCCTCACCGCAGCCGACCTCCACAAGCCGCACCACCCGCTGCCCCGCCCCCGCCGCACCTCCGGCGCCCCACGGCCGCCCGCACGCCCGCAGCCGGCCCCCGAGACCTCCAGCAGCCACCCTCACGCGCCATCACCTCCAGGCCACGGCCAGCGCCGCGCCGCCCCGGATCCGCGCCCAGCTGCCGAAGACGCCACCCACCACCCGCGAAGGCGTAAGTGAATGTCAGGCTGGCAGCAGGATGTGGAAGCACATCATATCCCTTCAGAAAGTTTTATCATCAGAGAGAAAACATACGAGGTCGGTCGAATGTGTGATTCCCAGAGATCATCATAGAGAAACCTCAGCACTCGGAGAAGAGTGAAATGCATCTATGGTCCCGGAAGTCATCGGCTATGTCTAAAACGATCCTCAAACTTACAGTTCGCCCTAATACAGTCCTTCAAGTTGCTCCGGATGTCCACATACGGTCCTAACTACGAATCCCTACCGTATAGTCCTGACCGTGGCAATAAAACGCCCCACGAGGAGCGCACCCAGTCGTCGACCATTGGCGGCCGCTGATCCGCAGTCCCCGCGTTGGCCGCACCACCCGCCTGGCACGAACATCGCGGCCATGCTGTCCTTGGCAGGTTGTCCTCCGCGCCCACACCACGTACTCACGCGATCAGCGCCATCCACGCCAACTCCGTGTACTGCTTGATCGCCATCGGTAGCTCCCGCGGCGGCGACACCGTGAAGATGTCCTGCTTCTTTGACATGTACAGCCCGGGGCCACGATCACATGCCTCGCGTTGAAGGCGACACCGCGAAGATATCACCATGTTCGCCATATCACCTCGACGTTGCCGACTCGCGGGAACACGGTGCTCTTGCCCACGAGCTTCGCCATCTCCAGCTGGTCCTCTATACGCTCCAGCAGATCCACCCGGTGGACCTGGAAGCCGGGCAGCCGAGGCCGACGTCGCAGCTTGTGCCGCCAGGGAGCTCGTTCTGGTTCGACGGCCCCAGCACCAGCAGCTGCCGCCTCCTCCGCGCCGCTGCCTCTGCCGAAGCGGCGTTGTGGCTGCTACCTCGCAGTGATCACCTTGTCATCCTCGCCGCGGCTGGGCTGGGCGCCCTTCACCACAACACGATGATGCTAGGCATGGTCATGGTCGGGCAGGCGCAGCTGGGCAGTGCGGCAATGATGGCGCTGCGGGACGCGCACCAGACGGGCGCTGTGCCGCTCTTATTCTGGGCGCGACGTGCCCGTGCGGGTGGAGCTCGGCAGCCTCAAGCTGTGGAAGGTCACGTCCCGGGTGCGCTGTGACCTCGTCGTCGACAGTCTCCTGAGTCCTGAAAGCCAGCAGCCAGATCAGATCAAGACCAGCAAGTGCAAGTTCAGCTTCAATCTGTGACCATCCATTATTTGGGTTGTTCGCGGGGATTGATCGATCGAGCACTTCTGGCGGGGTTGGATTTTTTGGCAGCCGAGTGACGTGTTGCATCGGTTCGCTGCACTACTCCGTCCCCCTATAGCTCCGTGCATGTCCATCTTGTGTGTAGAGTTAATATTACGTTGATGTTAGTTAGTGAGGAATAATATTATGCATGTCTAGATTTTTCGAACTAGCTCAGTTGTCGCAGCAAATCATCCAGCGTGGAGGACGTCTGGAGCTTGGCGGCACGGGTGGACAATACGGTTGGGATTCGTAGTTAGGACCGTATGTGGACACAGAGAACAAGTTGAAGGACCGTATTAGAGCAAATTCTAAGTTTAAGGATCGTTTTGGACATAGCCGACGACTTCCGGGACCATAGATGCATTTCACTCCTCGGAGAAATAACATACGAGGTCGAATGTGTGGTTCCCACTTCCCAGAAATCATCATAGAGAAACCTCAGGACACGCAGCCCCACTGAAAATAATAACCGGCCGATCCCTCCATGCCACCCAGGTCACATGCATCGCTGTACCAACAGCAAGTGTCAGCATGTTAAACACACAAGTACACACGGCCCACTAGCGACCCCAACTTGAGGGGAATCCTATGTCTATCTATGTGCTGCTCTGCTGCACAGACACGTTATAACAGAGATCGGTGATCTTGCAGAAATGGGACAAAACGGCAGCCACTAAAATATCAGAGACGACATCGTCCAAGTTGACTGTGTGCGGCACAGGGGGCTTTGGGATACCAGGCAGGCAGCGAACATCTAGATCATGTACGGTGAGCGAAAATAATTTAAATAAATATCTGTAAGCACCTGCCACAGGTGCATTTTAAATGGAATATCCCCAGACCTCCGCATTGTTGTCAAAGCATAAAAAGACAGATCGAGCCCCGAAACAAAAATATATCCTGGGTTAGCTAGTGACAAAATCCACATAAAGGACAAGCTGTCTTCAGCTAGCAGACACAGAAACTTGCTGTAGACATCTAGGACTAGTAGATTCAGATGAAACATCCAGGTGAAAGTGAAACATCATGGGGGTGGAAGAAGAAGAATCAATTTTTCCAACTGCCATTTTGACCAAACAATTTGCCTGCCATTTTCATTTTATGGGTTGCACACTTGCACTGCTGGATTTCTCCCAAGCCATTTATGTCGACAGCTTCTTTACAGACCGTCAATTCAAGGCCAAGAAGTATAATACTACATGATATGCATAGCTGTCATGGAGAGAAGCAACTAAGGAATAGACGACAAGATGAGACCCCAATCCAGCCTATGCCATGGTGGAACTTATTTGCTAAGATACCATTGTGGGGACAAGCAAACCAACCAAAAGCGAACTCCAACTCATCATTTGCCAGCCAATGCCAGGTGCACGCACAGCTGCTTGCTTAGCCTTTGCAAGATCTAGCTACTTGCTAATACATTGATGTAATGGAATTAGAGGACTGATCTAAATGGATGAGTCATGCTACTTGAAAACTTTACAAAAACCTTTTGATTGCCACAAAACTGTTATCATTAAGGTAGGTGAGAGGAAGGAGAAAGATGCAAGGAGGAGCACATAGTAGAAGGGCAGAAGCCACATGTGAATATTACTTAGTATCTAGGGACTTCCTTCAGAGGCAGCATTGCGGCACTTGGTGAAGAACCTGAAGGTGAGGATGATCCAATATGCACGCCGCTGCGGGAGGAGAACCCGATTTCATCTATGCCCTCCTGCGGAAGTTGGTCTTCCCTGATCATTGTGCGGAAGGATATGGAGCCACGCTTTGTTGACGTGTCAGAGTTCCGCTCGATTTCACGGAAGCTCTGGTGCGCCACAAGAGATGAGCCTTCATAGTAGTAATCATCATACGGCACCATTGCTGGCATTTCCCTTTGGCATATCTGTCGGAGTGCCAATGAATCTGCGACAGGGAAGTATACCAGCAAGAGTATCCCAATTGTTGTGCAGGATAGCATCATCAAGAATGACAAGAAGATGATGACCTCAAATGCTATATCTCCTGGATCTGGCATTACTGAAAACCCAAGAAGAATCACCCTGATCGGAATGAAGAAAAGCACCGATATTATCAGCAAAGAAACCCTCCTTCGCAGCGCCTTGTTGATGACCAAGGATAGCACCCGAGATCCAACATAGGAGACATAGCTCATCAGGATGACATCTATCAGTCCCAGAAAAATGGTGCCAAACAACGGATATGTGCAAACATTGGTATCCCCAACTGCCATGGACGTCCGTATGAAGTATTTAGCAATCTTTCTCCTTCCATTCTCACTGTTCTCATCTTTAACAAATGTAGGCCCAACAAACACGAGAAGGGCCTGAACGAAGAAAACCGGAACACAGAAAACCAACATGTAGCCAATGATCTTGAAGTTCCATCTTTGGTTCAAAGTGCCCAGCTCTCTCTTCTGTAATGAGCCGTGCAGGAGGAAAGCAAACACAAAGAAGATGCATGGTTCTGCAAACCCTAGATTGGAAAGAATGTAGGCGTCACATGCGATCTTCTGCCATTCCAAGTTGGAGAACAACTTCCTCTTCAAGAAGCCTGATCTCACAATTTCCCCTACTCCCCACCAAATGGTGATCAGAATCAGAGCAATGCGAGTCGCCCAGGGGCCGTTAAAGTAGCCAAGTGGGAGCAAGGCTCCTCTCCGAATCCGAAACCAGAAGTAGGTCGACTGAAAAATGCAGAAGAGGCCGAGAGCAGCAAAGAGCGCAAACAGTGCAATGGTCACCACACCGAATGCATCGGCAGCTACTCTGGTCAGGTGCATCACCCGAAGAACAGCTGCCACGCATGCTCTCTGCTCGCATCGACAGCACAATGACCAACAAATACCATAGACTCGGCCGGCTTCCAAGTCTCAACCGTCTCCAGTTTCCACAGCACTGCAATTGCCAAATAATAACTACATAAGATCGACTGCAGCAACAATCCAAATTTGGTAAATATTGGTACAAACTAAAACAATAAAAGTCCCCTAGCAAAAAATTGGTCTGATTTGATTGCACAGGCAAGCATACAAAAGACAATTGGTTCCATTAGATACTAGCACACACGCAGTTAATACAGCCATAGAGTACCAAAATGCCCTAACACGCTTAACATCCGGCTTAATAATCACCTAATTAGCAAGCACGCCAAGGACATGTATGCATCAGCTAACCAAAAAGCTTACCATTCCAGCACATGGAGACAGTAACATTTAACCACTAAACAGCAAGCATGGAGCTTCTCGAGCGGCATATCTACTCGTTTTCACCAACTAAACGGCGGCCATTAAGCAGCAAGCTAAGCAGAGATCACCAAAATAAAAGTCGGCAGCAATATTCAAGGATAACGAAAGCTCTGCGCGAATCACCTTAGCAAGGGGCGGGCGGGCGGGCCTCCCCGGCGACGGACGGAAGCTGCGGCAGCCCGGACCCCCGATGGGATCCGGTGATTTTCTGGGGCCGAACGGGCGGCGACGGCGCGAGGCGGTGGGATCCGGCGGCGGGCGAGGCGGAGGGGAATGGGAGCCCTGGCGGTGGAGATGGGCGAGGTGGAGAAGGTGGAAGAGGAGAGAGAGAGGATGGGAGGAGAGAGAGTCCGGGGGAGACAGGGAGGGCGAAGAAGGAAGAGCGGAGGGGGTGGGAGACAGGCTGTCTCCAGTTGTCTTGCGGCTCGGTTGGTGCCGAGCCTCACGCCTCGGCCGTCCCCACCCGAGCCTACGTGGTTATATATTGGTAGGTGCACCAACGCAGCAGCCGACCTGGTCAACCCACCCTAATTTTTACTCCCCGCCTATCTCTTCGATATCAACTGCAAACCGGTGTTTAAAACTCATAATTTTTCTTCCAACTTTTGTGATTTCTTTGGAAGAAAATGTACGCTACATATTTGACATACAACCGACAATTAAAATGCATTTATATCCTTTTGAATATTATTTTTTCAGATAAAAACGACACACAAAAATTGTACCAATACAAAGAAGATACATATATTATAAACAACCATCATCTAAACACAATGGTTATGTGCAGATAATATATCTAAAATGCATGTAAGTGGTTTGAAACACCAAAAGTCACAATGTACCTACATCATATTACACATTTGCAAAAAATATATGTTTGAAAAATCACAATGTACCTACTTAAGTAGTGTACCATACACATTTGTAGTAAACTATATGTTTATATATTTCTTCATTCATCAAATTATTCAAAATTTCAAATATAGATGTATCATGATATAGCATGCATATTTGCAAAAAAAAACAATATGCAAAGACATGGTTCCATGCATCTTGTGAAAAGAAAACTAGTGAATATTGAAAAATGTGCATGATACACTACTTAAGTTGTGCAATTTCAGTTGTGTATGATGCATATGGTCACACCTTTTCTCCTTTTGTTGCAATGTACTCACGTGTTATAGCATTATCCATGTCCATAAAATGTTTGAAAACATCCACAACATTTTGGATTGGAGAACTATAGTTGAAATATCGGGTGGAGTCTATCCTAGGGTAAGACGCATCATGGGTGTTAAATCATCTTCTCGTGTTTTCTTATTTAACGCTTGGATACAAATTTGATATGGAAAGGGATTGCAGAGTGACATGGTTTGATGTAATGATTGTGTTAGCTAATGATTGGTCATTGGTGGAAAATTGTGTGTTTGGCAAGGAGGTGGTCGGCGTATATCGCATGTGTCTTGATTAACTCGGCTGGAATGAACTTGTAAGGCATGAGAAAGAATAAAGCGGGAAACGTATGCATGGTTAAGTCCCCACGAACCCATATTTGGGTTCTTATTATTTAAAAAAAACGTTGTAGGGGCTTCCCCTACCGCATTCCTTTCAAACAATTCATACTATACAAGATATGACAATAATAGCAAGTATGAACGACAAATGTGACGATGAAAGGATTAGTATGGTCGACTAAATGGGGTGAATAGGTGACTAAAATTTCTTACTTTTTTTGCAAATTTAGGGATACTATTAAACATTTTTCTCCTTTTGTTGCAATTTACTCACATGTTATAGCATTATCCATGTCCATAAAGTGTTTGAAAAATCCACAACATTTTGGATTGGAGAACTGTACTTGAAATATCGGGTGGAGTCCATCCTAGGTTAAAATGCATCATGGGAGTTAAATCATATTCTCGTGTGTTTGATATCGTGTTCTCTTATTTTACGCTTGGATGGAAATTTGATATGGAAAGGAATTGCAGAGTAACATGGTTGATTTAATGATTGTGTCTTCTAATGATGGGTCATTGGTGGAAAATCGTGTGTTTGGCAAGGAGGTGATCAGTGTATATCGCATGTGTCTTGATTACCTCGGTTGGAATGAACTTGTAAGGCATGAGAAAGAATAAAGAGGGAAAAGTATGCATGGTTGAGACTTAAGATTAACTCGCACATCATTTAGGATTGGAAAGGTTGTCTACAGTTGTCATGTGGCTCGGTTGGTGCTGAGCCTCGCTCCTAGGTCATCCGACCCGAGCTATAAGGTTGTATGTTTGGATCACCGACCTAGTCTACCCGATCAGCCCAAGCCTATTTCTACCACCTATTGGATATTCATTGTAAACTAGCTTTAAAAGACATTTTTTTCCTTTTGAACGTTTTTGTTTCTGTTGGAAAAAGAGACACATAGATGTTTATGGCTACAATGCGCGAATCATTAATTAAGCACAAGAATTTATTACAACATGTAGAAATTATATCTATATACATGGCGGTGAGTCGAAACGACACAACGCAAAATGTGCCTACATTAATTGAGTATGTATAGCAAGTTTTTTTTAATATTTAAATGACGTAGATGTTGCCCAAAAGGAGGAATGAGCAAGTGTTTCAGACAATTATAGATTTGGCTTAATCATAATGCATAATTGAGTTGATCAGATTCTTTCCAAACATAAATTATCACGGTGCTAGACTTACTAAAGGCACCAATAAGCTATCACTAAATAATATTTCCAATATATGGAAACAAGCAAAAAAAAATCATACTATGCAAGATGGTGACACTAATAGCAAGTATGAACGACAAAATATATCAGGGGTGAAAGGATTAGGATGGTCGACTAGAGGGTGAATAGGTGACTAAAATTTCTTACTTTTCTTTGCAATTCTAGGGATACTTAAACACGAGGTTATCTAGATGTGCAACTAGGTGAACAACTAAGTGACTAGCTACACAAACAATGAATAACGGTAAATGAAAACTAAATAAAGGTAAGAGATAACCTCAATGGTGGGGACGAGGATGTAATTCCTGAAGTTCCTTCCAAATGGTAGTCACTGGAACTGCAGGTGGGAATTCCCCGAACATTACCAGAAGGCGCCAGCGATGATAATCTGAAGCACGGACCATCGACCTAGAAAAGAAGGCAAAGGTCAAACAAGGAGACCCAAACCCCACGTCGATATTGAAAGTTTCATCATAGGATCTAGCTTATTGACGAGACCACCAATGCTAGATCGAACTGTGGTGGAAGCATCATGATTGATGAATCTCCCGCAACCCGACAAATCGGATACGGGAAAACCAAACCTCACACGCCCTGCGATGATGCCAACGCTGGCACCACCATGACAGAGACATGTCCGAAGGTACTTATTGCACCACGTCATCACCTCCACTGCTTGGAATATGACACAATGATACCAAATCTAGCAAACTAGACCAAACCTCCACGTGAGGTCAGAGTTAAATGCTCTCCCATTATATTAAGAAAATACTATCCATAAAAGATATATGTATACATGAACCTTTAATCAAACTTATTTAAGCTTTAACAATGTATTTAATTCAATACTTCAGTTGCACCAATTTCAGTTTATATGATGTGGATGGTCATTCCGTTCCACAAATTTTTGAAGTGAACATGTTATGTATAATGCATGTCTATAGTTTTTTTGAAAAGAATTTTTAGGCTGAAGAAATGTTCTTAAAAACTGATCAAATAATAAATAGAATTATCTTTCTTCTTTTTTGTGAGAGGTTGTGTTCCCCTTTTACGCCTCAAATAAAAATTGAGACTACAAAGGGTTTCAAGGTGATCCGGTTAATGTAGTGATGTGTATATTGGTAATTCGGTGTTGAATTGTGTGGTCAGTAGTGTATAAGTATTATAAATCATGTGTCGATTACCTTGAACGGTAAGTAATTGCATGTCGTGAGAAAGAAGATAGTGGCGGGGAAATGTATGATAGCCTCATACCTAATTTAGTATTTGATAAATATTGTATGTTGCATAGCATGTTTCTAACTCATGTATGTAGCATATTGGTTATGTGGTATTAAGAAGATGCCGAGAGATACATTGGGCTATTTGTACTTACCTGGATTGTTACATATTAATTAATCACGTTATTCATTCTTTGATCATGTTAGACGTTGTGGTCTCCCACCCCTGGTGGTAGCTGATTGAGATGAGCAAGGGTTTCAAGGTCATGTGGTTGATATATGACGTGTTTACTGATAATTTTGTGTCGTCTGGTGAGATGATTAGTGTATATAGAGCACGTGTTTAATTACTACCTTGACCAGTAAGAAAATGCATGTCACGAGACAATATAGTGGCGGGAAAATGCATGATTACATCATAACTCATTTACTCTAGAAAAAATTGTATATTACATATAATTTTTGCTGAACTCTTTTATGTTGCATATCGGTTATGTGATAGAACTAGCCAAGATACATACTTGGTTATTCCTACTTATCCAGACAGTTCCACAACATAGGCGTTAAATTAATCATTCTTCAATTCCATGGCATGTCGTGATCTCCTATTTTACGTCTCCAATGATCACCATTTGAGACTCCAAAGGTCTTGAAAGTAACGTGTTTGATGCACTGATGTGGTTACTAGTATTGTGTGCTGACTAGTGATGAGGATATCATCACCAACGGCACAACCTTTGCATTAGCGGGCCAATCATAATAAGTCATGCCAAAGAAATGAGTAATCAAATGAATATTAACTTGAGTTTATCATTTAGCATTGATGATATGATTATGATTTCATATTATTTGGTGTTAACTGAACTTAGCTGCTATGTTCAAGGAAGCCAACAACCTTTGAGCTCATGAAGAACCAAAGTTGGCAAAACAAGTTTTCAGAAATATGATACTTTAAACATTTCTCTCTGATCTTTTGTTGTGCCACCTTCACCCAGGAAGAACAACGCATACCACTATGATCCCCTTCATGTTTATTTTGCAACCCAACAAACATTGCATCAGTTGGGAATGTGTAGCCAAAAATACTGACCATTTTTGTGGGAGGTTTCTAGTCCGTTAACGGCTACACGAGATCTCCAGAAGCACTGCAATAACTCTACAAGTTGAATGCTTAGTCTCACAAGGAAGCCAAATGTGAGTCATTTTGAATCATAGCTAAGGGGGTTGTCCTTGGTTAGAAAACCCCATCTCCCACATCCGTTGGGAGATCTTTGTTCGAACCATTCAGCTACAAGCTTATGCAGTGAGACTACAAGGAATCCTTACCACAATTTCTCTAGTGAGTTCACTAAGGGTGTGTTCGGTTGTAGCACCAAGTGGAATGGAATGGAATGGTGACATTCCACATGAATGGAATGTCACGGTTCCATTCATGTGTTCGGTTACACAAAATGTGATGGAATGGAATCGATCTAAATCAATTTCATAAGATATACAATCATGGCATAATTTAGGACATTTAGCACTAATTTAGCATTAGCAATTCCATTAGCACTAATCTAGCAATAAAAATCACAAATGGTCACCATGGGCTTCATCTTCCCCATGGCCTGGAAGCGCATTGCTGGCCGCCGCTGCTGGCTGGCCGCCGCCTACCTCACGCCTCCGCCACCACACCGTGCCACCACGCGCCGGTGGGGGAACGCATGCGCGCCGCCCGCGCATGGAGGCGGTGGATCGGACGGAGGGGAGGATGGGACGAGAGGGGCACAGGGGTGCTTGGAGGCCGAGATTCGGTGGCGGGGACGATGGGGAGGAGGGTAGGGGGTCCGGTGAGGGATGGGAGGGACTGGGGAGCTCGATTTCATCCTCGACATGGCCACGATGGCCATGGCCGAGTTTGAGCCGGGCGGTCTGGCCGTCGCGCCGCTGTGCCTCGCTGTGGCCATCGCACCGCCCTTCCGGGTCGTCGCGCGCGACGGGCCACCGCCTGCTCCCGCCGTGAGGGAGTGACGAGAGAGAAGGTGGGAGAGAGAGGTTACGGGAGGGAGAGAGATTAGGGAGAGGTGGGAGTGAGGGATTAGAGAGAGAGAGAGCGCCCGTTCCACTCGGTCCGGCCGATTCGACCGGACGAGTGGGTTCCGAATATTGAGCGAATATTCCATTCCGAGGAATCAGCTCGTTCCATCCCTTTCTCCAACCGAACACGGGAACGGGCTCTGGGTGCGGAACTGTTCCATTCCGTTTCACCCCATCCCAAAACCGAACACACCCTAAGATTTGCAACAAGGAGCCTATGGTTTACCCTAGCTCTGAGCGGTTTGTATAGGGTTGTCCTTTTTTATGGTTATGTGAATGTTTGGAAAAGGTTCTTGCAGATTCAGGTCGCTTTCTCCAACATACAAGTCGCATCCAACCTTTGTAGGTTAAAACTAGTTATGGTCATGAACTTCTACATCAAATTTGTGCTTATCAATTAGGGAGGTGAGTATTATATAAAGATCATGTGTTGATTACCACGTCAGTAAGAAAGAAAAAATGTCTACGTCATGCGAAAGATGATAGTACATGAAAATGCATGATTCAATCCCTAACTTAATGTTGGATAAATAGTGTATGTTACATGCCTTTTTTTTCTTGAACACAATATGTTTCATATTGCCTATGTGATGCATGTTCTACTTATACAAATGTGAGTTGGTGGGCATCTGTTAACTCTCTTTTATTCGATTCTTTTTGTTTCAATCTTAAAAAGTGGGTTTGTGCAAATCTATGATCATAGCAAGTAACAACCCTCTCCCAAATCTTGTTACTTCACGTGCATTCTCATGTCGCCTCCCGTCGCCCGACCACTTGATCTCCGATTTACATAAGTGAATCTCCGTTAGCATGGTTCAAAATTCACAACTAACAATAACTACCTTCATTTGTGCCAAATCTCGTCAATGGAACGGGGCCTCTCGGGGTAATGTGAGTTGGTGGTCATGTGTTCTCTCTCTTTTATTCTAATCTTTCTTGCTTAATCCTAAAAAGTGGGTTTGTGAAAATCTATGACAAGGTTCATATGGTCTATAGACATTACCCCGATTCGCCTTACACGTAGCCATACCTTCCTACATAGTCGATAATGGATAAACGAATGCATAGTGAATTAATTAAGCATGCAATTGTAAATTATGTTCTGTCTTATATTTTCATTTCATTAGTGTAGTATAATTGTCTTGCTAGTATTAATGAGTTATCGAGAATATATATCTCGTACTTATCTAGATTGTGTCACATTATTGGCATCAATCATTCTTTGATTTCTTGAGATCTTTGGTGTTCTCCCTTTTATGACTCCAATTATCAACAGCTGAGATTTGAGAGAAGGGTTGAAAGGTCACACAGTTGATTATGTGATGTGTTTATTGATAATTGTCTGTTGAATGATAAGGTGCGCAGTCTATAGAGCACATGTGTTACCTTGGCGAGCAAAAAATTATATGAGGTGAGAACAAAAAAAAGATAGTATGAGGGTGGCAAGCGGGTGCTTGATTACTTGATACCTCATTTAATGCAGGATAAATGTGCATATAATTTTTATATCTTCCATATCTTCTGTGTGAGATACTGCTAGATATATTTAGATTTTCACAACATATTTATTATTATTTTCTTAGGAGCTGAGCTCCGCATGCGGTTTGGTCAAGGTAAGAGAATCTTGATGCTAGATGTATTTAGATTTTCACAATTGTCTAGATTGTTCCACCTAAACAGGTTCCAAGTATCTGACTATGTTTATTGGCACATAAGTTTTATTATTATGCAACACTAGGTAAAAATAGTGACTACTATAAAGATACAAGGTATCACTTCAACAATATATCCATGTATTGTCTCATAAAGGATAAACGGTTACGGAAACTGCAAATGATTCCTGAACTACATGGAGCTTGTTTTTTTGAAAAAATTGAAATCGGCACTTTTGAGTTTACAAAAATCGATAAAAGATTCCCATATGAAGATAGTGTCGAGATCTACAAGCGTGCAAAATTGTAACTCAAATTTCGTTGTATTTTGGGCTGCACAAAAAAGTCAAATCGGGAAAATTTCAAGTTTTTTAAACTGTGTACTGTTTATCACCCATTTGTCATTTTTGTCCAGCCCACAATACAACGAATTTTGATTTAAAATTTTGCGCACTTGTAGATCTCGACACTATGTATATCTTGGAATTGTTTTTGTTTTTTGGAAACAGAAAAGCGCCAATTTTGAATTTTTTAAAGGATCTGCATGTAGCTCGGGAGCCATTTGTCCACTTTTATACCAAGGTTAAGCTTTAAAGTAGTTTCCAGAAAAAACTATTTGAACTAAATCTAGTACTACCTCCGATCCATATTAGTGGGCACAACTTTGTCTAGATACACATGTATCTAGTCTAAATACTTAACTAGATACATATGAATTTAGACATATATTTTCCAGCCAAAAAACATTGTTTACTCGTGCACCTAGTGAAATCCCACGGAGGGCTTCCACAAGAAAACTGCCGAGGACATACCGACAACTCTAGCTGGCCCCGCCATCTAGCTAGAGGCTGAAACGTGGGGCCCAAAGCAGCTTACCCCCTCGCGATCGCTGCCTCGCCTCGCAGGCTTCTGCACACCGAAAACTCTCCCGGATGAGCGCTCTCGCTGACTCCCCGGGACCACCTGGGCAGCGGCTCCCTTGCCCGAGCGAGATCACCAGTGGGGTCCACCACGCAGTGAGGTCCAGCGAAAGCGAATCGTGGCAGTCGGCCGCGCTTTGGTGGGAATGCGGATCGAGCCCGATCCGACGCTGGTTTTTTTTTTGAGGGAGATCCAACGCTGTTCGTGTATGGCAGCACATCTGAATGGAGTTTCAGACACCACCGACCACAAAAAAAAAAACACGACGGGAATCCCACCGTCACGGTCGGGATCGATCATGCCGTTGATATCCTGGCTAATGATGGCCGGGGCTTTACAACTCTGGCGAGTCAGGCGAGACGAGACGGCGCTGTCGCGAGCAGGGGTACAGCACCACCATCGGATCCTCGCCTCCTCGTCCTCGATCGCGATCCCCCGCAACCTCGTACGACCGATCTGTCTGGCCTCTGCTCCGCCTCCTCCCGGAAAGCACCTGGCTGTTCCTCCAAGGTGAGCCGTCGCCGATCAGGTGGAAAGCGTTTTAATTCTCATGAACTAACACAGATAATTTCAACGGTCGTCACCAATGATATATACACCATATAAAGTTCATGGACCATACCACATTTGTTTTTCTTTGGCTAATCTTACAATTATCTAGAACACCACTTATTTGATCGTATATACAATGCTCTAACTCCCTTGGACAACGATGCTATGCACTAGTGGATATGAGTTAATGGCACCCGCAGTCACGCAACTCGTCACGTATGTGCACTTAAGTCACACTTCTCCAGAACGTGATTTTTTGGTCACACATCTGGACAAGTGGGTGCACGGTGGTCTCTGGGCCCACGTGTTAGACCGTTTTCCGTTGCGGGAGTGCTGATATGGACAAGTAATTTTACAGAAAACCCCCTGTATTTTTAGATATTTCGCAAAATGGTCCTCCTAATTTTACAAAATGATCCTTCTAATTTTGTATCATTTTGTAAAATTATATTACTCCAGGGGTTTTCTAAAAATTTACCGTCCAAAACAGACTGACACGTGGGCCCAGAGACCTGCGTGCACCCACTTGTCCAGATTTGTGACCAAAAAATCACGTTCGGCAGAAGTGTGACTTAAGTACACATACGTGACGAGTTGCGTGACTGCGGGTGCCATTAACTCAGTGGATATAATAACTTATGAGAAATGTAGGTACGCACGATGCTCTTGTAAGAACGCGGAAGGAGGATCCGAGGAAGTGCTCATCGATATGCAGAATCATAATACTAAGAACTCGTATAGCTCGCAAAGCCCCTGCTTCGCTGATCCATCGATTCTGCAGGGCACTTGCTTGAAATAACATCCCCCATTGCATCAATGCCATTGTTGTGTCGAGGCCCCGCATTGGACATTTGGATGGGTGAGATTGCCGTTAGACTGTAAAAACAGCCTACTGTTTGGAGTAGCTTGTGCTGACAACAGTGAGACATCGTAACATAGCTTTTCGGTGTTCAGAATGAGTAGCTTACTTTGGCTTTCTTCCACCAAATGATGACTCACTGGCGTTTGCTTTGTTTGTTGTTCTCGATGGACGACGCGGTGGAGGCGGTGGTGTCGGTGGCTGCAAAATCGATGAGTGGGCAACAAGGTCAGCACGTAATCTCGAGAAAAAATGGATAGCTTAAAATTGTGGGAATATGGATACTGTGCCATGAAAGAAAGTCTGTACATTTGGAGCCCTAGGCTTGGTGTTTCCGGGCTGCCCAGGAGTTGCTTTCTTTGACACGGATGCTCGAGATTGCACTGTCCCCTGAATGCCCTACACAAAGGGTCATTATGATCGTTAGCAAGTTCATTTTGACTGTTCACGGGCTCATTTCAGTAACACTTGTTTGCAGAGGCTTTATGGGAAGTGTCAGCTGACAGCATGATAACAAGTTAACAACCCCTTAGAATCATAGCGTTTAGGCCGTAGGGAAACCTAGACTAAGCAAAGTTCATAATACATGTTAGTATGTGACTATTGAACACAACTGTTTCAGTCATTGGTAATCCTACTGCCTAATAATCTGTTTTTAAAGCAAGTTTCACATAGGACTACAAGAATTTACGAAGAAGAAACTAGTCCCTTTGGGGCCACTGTATCAGTGTTACTCGTAATAGCTAGTTGCCAAACCTGCCTTTAGTATTATTATTATTATTATTTTTATCATAAAATTCACTGCACTCAAGTATAAAATATAATCATATGATGCAGAATATGAGAGTGATTTTTGTGCAACTAACCTCTTTCCTTTTAGCCTTGCAAACGTTGGTTCTCCAACACTAGAACTCAGCATTTTCGATGATGGAAAGTTAACCGAGCTACAAAGTGAGAAGTTATTGTCAGAAATGAAGGGTCAAAACAGTTTGCAAAATCAGAATTCATAAACTTCTTATACATTCTAACACTATTAAAGATTAGCACCTCGACACTTGCAGGCCCATTCTTTTTGGCCTAGTTAAGTGACTGTCTAATGTTGAGGGACTCTTCGATCCTCTGATATCGCTGTTCGTTGAAGCATGAAAAAACAATCCAGTTAAAAACAGAGGACAAAGGCAAATCTTCCAAAAATGTATGAAAAAGTTCACAGGAGTAACCTTCTTGATTCCGGTTTGGTACTTTTAGTAGCATTTGCAAGGGCTGCCTTTTTAAGAATACCCTGTACGAAGAAGTAAATTATAAGAGATTTAATGCCACTATGCTTTGACACAAAACAAAGACTTGAGCATAAGCCCATATCACATTACGACAGTATTAACTATCATATTATATGGTGTTTTGGTTACTGCTGTGACAAGAGAAGAGGCCCAAACGTACCACTGAGGTTGTTGTAACCATTGGATGAGCCACAGATGATCTCGTCTTGTTAGACGTTCTCGGATCCATTTTCTGAACACTATCCCTGGTAATAGGGCGTCTTTCTCCTGTAGACGGTCGGCATGTAGTACCAATATCGGCATGCTTTGCTGACTTCCCTCTGCTGACAGGGCGTCTTTCAGAAGTAGAAGGCCGGCATGGCGTGCTGACAGTGGATTGCTTCTGTGCACGCTCTCTGGTGATAGGGCGTCTGTCGGCAGAGGAAGGTCGTCGTGGGGTGGAGACTTCAGCAGGCTTCTTAACACTTGCCCTGGTGATCTGGTGCCGCTCTCCCACAGAGGGCATTCGCGCAGATGAGGAGGAGGGTCTTCTGACACCTGTAACCTCGAGAGCTTCTTTTGTTGTAGGCTTGCGAGTCCGTGCGGCTACACCAGTTTTCTGAGGTGTCACATTCGCGCTACGAACATTATTTGTCTTAGTTTTCTGGTTCAAAGTCGTAATGGGCTTCACTGAAGCAGGCCCCTGAAATGGTTCATGCAAAATTTGTTATCACTTTGCCAAAACATTCATGTTCTCGGGCATATAAACACGAAACATGTGCTCATGCAGCTAGCTAAAAACTATCATAGAAAAGCTAGCTAAAAACAGTAAACTGAGTATGAAACTGTGCATTAAAAAGAGAGTACCCACAATAAAGTATCATATCATCATTCTTTAAGATGAGTAATATTACAATAGAAAACAGCAGCAAAGTTTTTGACAAAATGAAAGCAGCACTGATTAGGAGAGTAATGTACCAAAACTTGGTGTGTTATTACCTTACTAACAGATGTGCGGTCCAGAGGACTGCCTGAAATCGTTTTGACTGATTTTGGTATTATCATTGAAGCATATTTAAGTCTGGGGTCTTTCTCGCTAATTCTTTTAGGAGCCTTTGCATTTTCATAAGCTGCTCCAAGACCGGCATGACCAAAACTTGTATTTTCTGTATCTACAAGATCTGAATTGTCACCACCGGCATTTTCTCTGATATCCTTGTCGGTTTGCTGTGAAATTCTGGATGCTGAAATAAGATTGGATGACGAAAAATCTGCATGGAAGTCTTCTTCTCCATGGTCATGATAACATTGCATGCCCTGTTCAGAGGTGGTCTCATGTATAGCTTCTTCCACATAATTATCATAAACAATTGTTCCAGATCCTGTGGGAGATTCAAGATCTTCAGCTTGCATTTCTTCTCCAGTTTGGCTAGAATCACTACCATCACCACTGTATTCCAAGGTTAGTTCAGTTTGCTGAATTTGCTGCTGTGAAGCCTTAAGTTCCCTGATCCTCTTGTAGTACTCTTCAAAATATGCCTTCTTCTGAGCAACTAAACCATTGAACTTACCAAATTCTTCACTACGACTGTCATTAGTAAATACAGACCACTTCTCCCATGATAATGACTCCAATTCAAATCTTCCGAATGATATGGAACCATGATTGAGTGCCTGGGATACAGGAACTCCCTGAGGAGAGTAGAAGACAACACAGAGAAGCAGGTGAATCTACTAGATGGTGACAACGCTTGCCAGGATTTTTTTGGGAATATTATTCTTTATTTTAGAATAAGAACAACAAGATTTCTAGCTGAAATAAATCTGATTTGTAAGATTAAAATTAAGATGCTTATTTAACACCTTACAAAACTTACTTGAGAAACACCCATTTCACTTGTTTCTCCTTGCGACCATGCGAAAAAGGTTTGATTGATCTCAGTCGCCATCATTTATTTTGCCGCTAGTTCATCAGAGTTGGGTAGATTCCGTTGCTAAACCCTGCAAAATTAGATAGAAACCAAGCATGATAAGATAAGTGATATACGTTCCCACACCTGAACCAAAAAAATGAATAATAAATCTTGCTAGACCTACCTTTGCTACAAGGAAAATGTTGCAAATTCAGATTAAGAACGTCTGCAAGTTCACCTAACAATAACAACGAGCACATAAGCACAAGGGTTCAGAAACATTTTGCACTGTCTACTACACCCAAGTAAGAACTCAAAGCTAAGCTACAAGCGAAGACCAAAAGCCATTTGGTGTTCCTTCCAAAAGAGGCCACAATCCAAGACAAGTGCATTGTGGAATGGAGAATGTCCATCAGTGGAAGCCAAGCAAATAACTAATTCATCTGAGTCAATTCTACTTGAAGCATCCACCTTTAGCGCCCATTCCAACACCAATCCTTTCCTTTCGGGTCAAGATTCCACACAAGCAAAATTCCCACTATCCAAGCTGCGGAACCAAAACCATATGGAGCAAGGGACACCAACCTTCTTCGCAAGAACTGAGCCTGTGCTAATATTCGCTCACATCACATGCCAACCAAACAAACCAGTTGCAGTCCAAAGCATAAAAGGATGTAGTTGCAGAGCAAAGTCAAAGAGAGAATAAACTATGAAAATCTCCTATCATACCGAGATATCGATTTTTAAATACGGAGGAAATACCCAAAATTGCATCCACAGAACGCCGCAAATTCCGGTCCATGAAAGGAAATTTCAAGAATATGATTGCCGTTTGGCGAATCAAGAAAAAAGGAATAACTTTATACCAAACAAAACCTTCTTTTTTTACGAAAGTTCTGATGAAAGTGCAAATTCAACTTACCATAGGAAGGGGTAAAAGAAAAGGGAAGACAACAAAATCAAAATTAGCACTTTTGAGGAACAGCAAAGGATAGACTGACTGAACTGAAAAGAGGAACGCCGTTTCTATCAGACAAAAGCCAAATCGAAGAGCGGCTGCACATCCCCTAGAAGAGCTGCAACGTACTAGAATTCAAATCTTCTCCTCACAAACGGCGCATGGAAAGGAAATGGGAACCTCAACGAAACCAGACGAAGCGCGAACCTTTCGAAAAATCAACAGAGGAGAAGCAAGAAAACCAAGAGAAATTTTTTTGACTGTAAAAACCAAGAGGAAATCACCCTAGAGGAAGCTAGCAAGCCGTCGTGAGCAGGGAATTCCAGCAAAAATCCCTGCGGCATTGCGGCAGAATTCAGCACCCCAAAAAAACCCGCCTCTCCCTCGCGGAACCGCCACAAGAAGTACAGAGACCGAGGAGACGGGCCCGAAATCCTCCATTACCTGACGACTGACGCCTCGACCCACGCAGGAAGCACGAAGCGGCGCTGTCCCCCGCGCTCGACGGGGATCCCCCTTGGCGCTGCCCGCCCGTCCCAGGCCGTTTCGGCTCAGATCAGACGAGGCCACGAGAAGCACCGCAGGCTGCTCGACACTGTAGCACTGCCACTGCGGCCACAGGAGAAGAGGAGGAAGAGCGCAGAGAGAGGACGCAGGCAGGACAGGTATGGTGATGGTCGTCGCGTGCACCAATGGCACTTAAAAATTCCGGCTTTGATTAGGCGGCCGTGCGCGATAATTACCGCATTTCATTCCTCGGGTAAGTACGTAACTGCGTGCCGGCTCGGCTGTCAGTCAGGTGAGTGTGTGAACAAACTCAGTTTTTTTTGGTTTTTTTTTTTTGCGAAACACAGTACAACGCAAGCGCTCATATACACGCGCACACACTCACCCCTATGAACGCACGCACGCACATCCTATCCCTATAAGCACCTTCGAAAGACTGAGCCGGCGGGTCGAGTCTTGAGATTGACGAAGTCACCACGGGCGTCTCGTTGTCGACGGGAACGTCGCCTTCCACTGAAGAATATTTCACCTTAAATGAGAAACACCGACGTCAAACCTGGGGTTTGAACTCTGGTGGGGTAGAGGTACAACCACCCACCTAACCATCTTGCCACAGGCAAGTTCTCGAACAAACTCAGTGAAGCGTGCTGCTAATACTACTGGGCAGTAGGCCCAATTGCAGGGAAATACAAGCAGTCGTACTTGTTGGTTCTCTTTGATCTTGTACCACTCTGTCATGGAAATTGGCTCGGTGCACGTGGTAGTTCTCTTTGTTCTTCTACCGCCCTCACTCATGGAAATTGGCTCGGTGCTCAGGAATTGACACATTTGTTTTGGCAAATATATTAGATACATTGCTTTCAGTTATTATATGTAAGGATATGCATACAAAATTGTGTTGAGGAGAAGAGGTTGATGCCCAGCGTAGGCCAAGGTAGGTTGGTGGAGGATAAGACCAGCCGGGAGGGGTTTCCTCCAAATTATTGGATCACAGTTGGGACGGGGATTGTGACAAATCGAAAACCTTTTGATCGAGAGGCTTTCTCCATCACCATCTACCTTTTTCTCGAAGGAAAAAAAATCATCATCTAGCACGAGCTGCAGCAGCGTTCTTCTCCCTTGCCCATTTGGGGCTTGCCTATTTCCCACCGCGTGGGTCCATCCCGTACTTGCTTTGTCCTTCCCCTCCGGTGCGGTGAACCGTGCCATGCATCTTCCGATCTGGATTCGTCGATCGATCGCCGATCGGCAGGATGCCCGATAGCTGCTTAGATTAGATTAGATAAGATTAGGCTTGCAAACGATCAAGAGGGCGACGCGTCACATGGCGGAACACCCCCCTGCAACGTGCCGTGTAGCCCATTGGCTCGTGCTCCAGTAGCCTGCCCTGCAGCTCTCTCTGGAATATTCTTGGTTAATTAACCTGTTGACAGCCGACATGTACTCCATCCCGGATTAACCTGAGGCCATCGTGGCTCATGTCAGGTCAGATCTGACGTGTGAGCATCACTGACACGATTGAGCGGCGTGGCCGGTCAGGTCAGAACAGCTCTCTTCCTCTACCTACGTGTCGGCCGGAGCCGGGGCCCTACCTGCGATCGAGTGCGACGATACGATGCAGGGACGATCGGATGTAGTGTAGGAAGACGTGCAGCTGAGCGAGCCGGGAGAAACATCCAAGGATAGGAACCCCCACCGCACATGAAGGCCACATGGCTCTGTAGTGTAGGGATCGAACGCATCTCGTGCACGCACACGCACGAGGGTTGGCCGCTTGGTCGTTGGGAACTGCTGTCTAGCTAGCCGAGGAATATTTTCCCTCTCGTTCATTCTTTTTTTTTTTTAGGAGGATCCGACGCATATATTCAGATGCCCAGTACAAATTACAACCAGGTCCGAAAAGAAAAGAAAATTACAAAAGGGCCCAGAAATTTGCACAAAGCACCTGGAAGCACCTGAAGGAATCACAATCGGATCCCTAAACTTCACCCAAAGCATCTAGGCGGCGCCGGAGACGCCGTACCTCCATCCACCGGCGAGACGAAGCCACCACACTTTGAAGACAGCTGCAAAATCCATCCGCCGCGATCGACGGAATCTGTCGAACTCACTGAACGAGTACAGCCTCAGCGACGACTCCCCGCATCCACCTTTCTTCCAGCCGTCCCGCCACCGCCTAGAACCGCCACCACCAACACCGCGCCTTCTCCAGCCACAGCACCTCAAACCACCATGGCCAGCAGGAACTGAAGCAGCGAAGAAGACAACCACCAGAACCTGCAGCAAAAACGGAACAGCGACGACCACCAGCTCTTCTCCTCGCCACCACGGCCGGCCAGAAGAGCAGAGAAGGAAGACCGCGCCCGACACCAACTCCACATCCTCACCAGCGACAAAGCCGGAACGGGAAGAGGGGGAGTACACAACCCAAAACAGCGCCACCGCCACCGTCATCAGAGGCGCCAGAGGGTACTCACACCTAAAACTATAGGTCCTAACTACACGCACAGCGGAGCCGAGGCTCCCCCCCCCCCTCACGGCGCCGAGACGGCCGCCGGAGGCGGAGGGGAGCGACAGATCCGGCCGGCGAAGCTCGGGGCCTGGAAGTCGCCTTTCGCCGCTCTCAAACAGTGACCCTGACCTTATCCTTTCACTCCCTCCCCCCTCTCGTTCATTCTGGGCATGTCCCAATCTATCTATACCTACTAATAATAATAATACTAATAAAGGAAGCAAAGCTTCTTACCGTCCGACCTTGAAGTGACGGTTTTGCCCCTGTCTGTTCAGCCATATTACAGCCACTGCCACCGCCGAGTGGATAACTGTTCAAAATTCCGTTTTGCAAAAAAAACCTCACAAACTGCGAAATTAACCCGCAGTCCACATAGCATACGTCGTACTGACTTAGCCGCAATTTAGGAAAAAACCCAGGGACCTCTTCGCACAAAACCCACCGAAGGGGTACTGGACAATCTGGAGCGTCCGTTTAAGTTCAAACGGACGACCGAGATTAACCAGTTTTCTAAATTTCGTTTAAATAAACAAACAACAAACTAAACTTTGTAAATTCATAACTTTCAAACCGCAACTCCAAATTTAACAAATTTTTACATCGATCCAAAGCTCTCACCATGTAGTTTAATTTAGCATCATTACTTTTCCTTTTTGCATCTGTTTTAGTTGATCAAAATACATAGATGCAATTCGGCCGTATAATTCAAGACTTCAGCTCAAAAAATGTTTTTAAAATGAAACCTTTTGTTAAATGTCAAAAAATACATCCTCTGTCCAGGGGAACCAAAGTTATAATTTTAAAAATGATTTAATGACCCAAATAATCCATTGCCATTTTCTTCCCTTTTAAAGTGATCCACAAGTAATTCGACAACGAATTTAAATCCAAAATGAAACTCCGTTTTTTTCTCCCGTAGCGAAGCACGGGCAAGGGCACTTTGCTAGTGAGTGAAAAAGGAAGCAAGCCTGAAACTATCTCTCGGGCGTCCAAATGTGTTTGGGCGTGCCAAACAGAATTTCGCTCCCACTCACAAAAGTCCAAACGCGATTTCGGTCCGGCGCGGCCTTGTTTTCTGTCCGGCACGCCCAGTCCACGCCCTCATCTTGAGGACTCCTCGACGGCCCCGGACGGAACGAAGCGCGCCGCCACGTATGCCTCCGACGCGCGGGCCACGCCTGTCATTGAGACACGAGGCTGAGTGCGACCTGGTCAACTTAATTAATGCCGGGCGGTGTCTCAGTTTCCTAGCCGGGCGCAGCGACGCGTCGCTTCACCTCTCTGCGGCGAGGAAGCGTCTGCGCCACGGTGGCGTCAATGCAGGCGAGCGCGCCTTTTGAAGTGTGGCAGGCGGGCCGTTGGACGGCCGGAGTTAAGGCGAGCTCATCTGTTTGCCTCCCCGTCCGCTATATAGAACGGGTTCCTCGCCGTCTCCACCACAACATCTCCACTACCTAGCCATGGCCCCTCCCCGGCGCTCCACGGAGGAAGAGCTCCGGGCGGAGACAGCGGCCCGCAGGGTCCGCCGTGACAATCAAGCTATGCAGACCGCGCTGCGTGACGCTGGCCTCCGCGCAACCCGACCATTGCGGAACGACCACGAGGCAGGCTCGTCTGTCAGCGTTCCGCCACCTCCTCCGCCACCGACGGACTTGCTCATGGAAGCCAAGGCGCGGGAGCTCGTCCGCACCAACACGTCGGTGCCGGCGAACTGCCGCCTCGCCGAGGGATGGGAGACAAACCCAGTGCACGTCCCGGTTGCACCAAGGCTGACCGGCCAGGCGCGCCTCGACTACATCGCCATGTGCCAGCACACCATGCCACCGGAGCTGTACGAGAACATGAGGTACGAGCCGAACTCGGCGTACTGGGACGAGCAGGTCGAGGTAGAGCACGCCTACCGCCGCAACTCCTTCATCGCCCGCGAGCTGCCTGCGAGCCGGTTCGACTCCGACGACGACGTCCTCACCAACACCTCCGACGAGGACTTCGCGACCGGCATGTAAAGGGAGAGGATTCGCTACGAGGCGGCGGAGCAGGCTCGCCGCGCAGGATCAGAACAAGGCGACGTGCAACCTCCTCCGCCGCAACCTCAACAAGAGGTGGAGAAGGTTGATGGTGATGATGACGGCTTCGAGGACTGACCGCCGACGCTGGAGTGGGATCCCGGTCACATGCAGCTCGCCATTGAGGCAGACATAGCCTCCACCGCCGCCCAGCCTCCTGCGCCGATGTCCGTGACCACCGGCTACCTCTACTGCCTCTGCTCCGCCTGCCGCCGGGGTCCTGTGCTCGCCGCCGCAAGGGCCGGCTCCTGCCTCAACTGCCGGTGCCCGGCGTGCCACCCTACGTATTAGATCTAGGTCTAGATTTTAATTTGAATAAATTATTATAGTTTTCAACGAATTTTCAATGAAATGTATGCACTTTCGTATCAAAATTTTGTATTTGAATAATATTTGGGCGCCGCGAGTGGGGAGCACCGGCGCCCAAAGCCAACGATTAGTCCGGACGACGCCCAAATGGCCTGTCCGGAGCGCCTTTGGGCGCTGCGAGTGGAGATGCTCTAACTGACTCTTGTTTGAAATTTGAACATATAATGAAGAGCTGAATTAAAAAAATATCACAATCTTACCCATTTCATGGCGTCCAACCCTAGGGCGCCATGACGGGCTACACGACGCCCTGGCCTCGTGGACGCAGCCACATAAGCGTAGACGGGTATGGACCTGGTTTGGACAGGGGAGGGGATCGAGAGCGAGAAGGCCTCGAAGTAACCCTAAGTGGCATGGCGCCTTGAGCAAGTATGGCGCCCCGGCGAGGGCCCAACTAGTTTGAAGTGTGTGGCAGGGTCTGTGGCGCATTTGACCGGGGTGCCGTGCAATGTAGCATGGCGCCCAGTGCCGAGCGCCATGAAAAAGGGCTAGATGATATATATTTTATAATTTGAATTCATTTTGTGTTTAAGTTTAGAAAGATGGTCAAATTTCTCAAATTTCACGAAAATTCGCTCAATAGAAGCCAACGCAGCTGGACTTTCTGTCACCCATGTCGCAAAAATTTCACTTAAACAATACTTGGAATGACCATTATGCACTTGTCAGTTCTCGCTGTGGGGACTGAAGTACTGAACCAAACAATGCATCATGCATGTCCGGATCCATGTCCCGGCCTGGCCCCTGAGAAATATCGGCTTGTCGACGCACGCACGAACGAAATGTGAGCCATCTACTTATCTCCTACTACTACCTTTGCACGAGTGAGTGCCCTATGATTCAGGGCTCGAGGACATCAATGCCGGCCGTCGGTCCTTCGAGCTTTTCTCCACACCTGTCTCCCGTTCCTCCCGTCTCTCCGTCAAAGTGCCCAACTACATGGTCGATCATGCAGATAGACGAGATGATTCAAAGGAAAGTGGGGCCACGACAGCGGCAACGAACCATCTAAATTGTACTACGTGCTTTTGGGTCACGTATCATCTTGGATTCCATGGCAGCTTAGCTCATCATCTAATAATTTGACGAGAGAAAAAAAAAACTCAAGCACTGCTGATCGATATATCAGAGGCGTGGCGTGGATGGGGATATATAGGTTGGTGCGCTATTCCTTTCCATCGGTCAAGGCGGGGCTCACCAGTTGTTTATGTTTCATTTTTGTACTTCGAATCGATCGATCGGTTCTCCATCCAATTTTATCTATTATAGTACATGTGAGTCCAGAGGTTTGCATAAAACATATCTGAAAAAATTAAGTGTTGTGTCACATGCATTAGGTGAGTGCGATCGTTGGTGACACATGGGAGGATCAAAAGATATCCTTCCCTTGACAAATTTGCACTTCAAATATAACAATCCGACTTCTTGGTTCTTTAAATAACTATACGCATAACAAGCTTGGGTTTACCGAATTATTGCCATGATAGTGCTCAAGTTGGATCAGAGATCAGAGGTTTTCATTCACAGCAAGCAAGCCGGAAGGGGGATTAGATGTGGGGGTGGGGGTGTGGGGGGGGGGGGGGGGGGGGGGGGGGGGGGGGGGGGGGCACTAGTAGAAAAAAGGGCTTCAATACCGGTTACAGAGTGACTTTAATACGGTTGTGCAACCGGTACAATTAAATCGGGACTAAAGCCCCTCCCCCTTTAGTCCGGTAGTCCACGAACCGGTGTTAAAGGCCTCCACGTGGGCGGAGCTACGCGCGCGGGCGTAGGACCTTTGGTCCCGGTTGGTAACACCAACCGGGACTAAAGCTTTCTGTTTTTTTCTTTTTGCTTATTTTTCAGGGTTTAGGGTTTCTGCTTTTTTTTCTTTTCGCTTATTTTTCAGGATTTAGGGTTTCGGAGGAGATCACGTCGATGCACAAAAAAAAGTTTTCGTACACGTGAAGATCATATAACACACATACAACTTGGTATATATATGTACACATATTAAGTACTCATTACATGGAGATCACTGCTAGTACATGGAGGGAGTCTATTTTTCGATATAGTGGAATTCTCCGGATTCAGGTATGACCTGCGTAAGGAAAATCCCGCCAATTCCTCTGCAATTGCTTTTACGCGGTTTTCTGGTAGGAGCTTCCTTGCCATCTTTAAAAGAAGGAGATCAAATCAATTATGAAGGAAACTAAATACAATTGATGGTAGCAAAGTAAATTTGTGAATGATGTTTACGTACCTCTTGATTTCTTCGACTATTGACTGTCTCATTGACCTTCATGTGAATGTACTCGCAAACATAGTATCCACATAAATCTGTCCCCTGTGGTTGTCGCAGGCACCACTATACGAGAATAGAATTTAATCAAATAATAATTAAGAGAATGATAATGGTATTGAAACTAGAATTAGAGAGATACGTGGATCTAGGTACGTAGTACTACTTACGTTGTTAGGCTTAAACTCCAGCTTATCTTTCCATTCACCGCGTTCTTCCGCGATGAAATTTCTCCAAACCCTACCCGGCAAAGAAAATGAATTGAGTAGTTATTAGTTATTTTGATATCAGGAAATGAACGAAAGAGGCCGGTATAGTGCGATTAAAATTACCTCATGAGCAATATACGCACCCTTTTGTATTCATCTTGATCTCTCCTTAATGAGTCCCAGACTTCAATTTCTCCAAGATCGATTCTAATGATTAGCAGAATGAAGTGGAACATGCGCACATTTATATACGCAGTTATTCAGAACTCATCAATTACACTTAATATCAGGAAAGCAGAATAGAATGTGTACAAGACAGTAACACTCACTTGAAATTGTAAGGAAAAAATATTTCTTTTTTGGTACTTTGTCGCTTTAAAAACGTTAGCAAAACGTTCTCTGTGTCCTGGGCATACTGTTCTACGGTGACTTCATGAACTTTATCCGGGTCAATGAACCCAATGTCCCAAATTCCTCACAGTCTGCATTCACGAATCTTCATTCCGCATAATAGCGTACAAAAGAATGTCGTGAGGATAATTACAGGCAATGAACGAGCTTAACTAAACAGCAGCAAAACGTATTTTTCTACCCAAACTTTCTCGAAAATTCCGAAAAAATTCATGCATACAGAGGATGAAAAGTTGCAACTACAGTTCAAATATGAGCTCATTCAAAGTTACGGAATAAAAATTAAAAATCATACCGTGCACTGATTCGTGCAGGAATAAAATCTCCGAACGCTATAAGCAACTTTTAAGACCAAAATGGGTAAAACTTGGCACTTTATTAGAAACTTCAGAAACTAACTAGACACAAAATATCTTGTTACAGTAAGAGGACACAAAGAAAAATCACACACAAAAATAACCGGGTTGCCTCCCGCAAAGCGCTTTCTTTATAGCCATATAGCTAGACTTCTTACTTTTTGTTTATTGAAGATGACACTCATGAGGGAGCTTGAACTTTGATGTTCCCCTCTTTCTTGGGAAGTGTTCCATGCATAATACCAGGGTCCCATGTTGCTCTCAAACCGATCAAAATAATAGTCAAGTTGAAACCTGGTTGAGAGAAAAATAGAACACAAAAATAATAACAACGAAGTCTAACTTTTTCTATGCATTGGCATTTTGTATATGAATGAAGTTTTCCAATGCGTATTAACAAAAGTTACTTGCAGCCCATAATTATTAGTAGCACAATGAGGGTTCTCATAACCTCCTCTCTCATAATAGTTGCAAATAATAGAAGATAATTTAGGCACATAAAGAGGATCATTAACTTTATTTTGGAATTCATTAGCATGCTTCCCTCTTTCAAAATAGTTATTAAGATCAATATCAAGTTTAGTATCATGGTTGCAACAAAGATTTGGAACTAAAGATAATTGCAAACGACAAAAATATTTCTCAACATAAGCAATTTTCTCCTCTATGGTGTTATTAGGAGAATTCAGGAATAATGTAAGACTCTCATGAATGAGAGTATTGTCACAAACAGCAAGTATATCATTATTATCCTCACATAATGTAGTAACAACTTCTAAACATGGAGGATTATCGATAAGTATAAGACCATCATCTAAAGCATTATCATATAACATATTTAAGCAACACTCCTCATTATCATCAATAAGTTTACCAACAATTTTTTTTTTTAGTTTGAGTGTCACTATCACATGTTGATGGTGAAGTTGTGTGATCCAACTCTTCATTCTCCAGTTGTTCATCTTTTTTAGCATCTTCTTGAGATTGCATGGGCATCCCCAAGCTTAGGTTTTTGTCCTCTTCTTCCTGCAAAATATTAGTTCTTTCCATGGCAGCAAGAGTTAACTTTTTACGTTTAATAGAATCTGCTCGAGAAAAGAAATAATCAGCTTCTTGTAATATTTCAAGTTCCTCAAGTGTAAATGTTGCAAGTTCCTCAGGTGTATAATCAAACAGAAAACCCATAGCAAAAGTAATGAAGAACTTACAACCAGACAAGTTTAAAGGAGCCTCCCCAAGCTTTGACGATTGCAAGATATAAGACAAGTTAAAGAAACCTCCCCAAACTTAATCTAGTGCACACAAGAATAGAAACTTAAGCGCTACGCTTCCCGGCAATGGCGCCAGAAAAGTACTTGATTACCCCCAAGAGCAAGAGATCACCGTAGCACCTCTCAATGTGGAAGTAAGGTATCGATCCGCAGGAGCAAGAAGGAAAAGTTATATATTCCCTACAACTAAAGTGTCACAAGTTTTAGTTGATTATGCACTAAACAAGTTTAAGGAGCAAGGTGGTTGATTTGATGGATGGAAGTTTAATGTAACCAAGCAAGAATGTAAAAGTGTCCCAATCCTCTTCAATGCAAGAGGACAAGACAAATGTTTTCTCTTATAGAAACAATGGACATGGGTTCACTTAATCCTCTCTCTCTCATCTATGGTGATTATCATGTTATAGATAAAGTACACATAATTGTCATGTTTTAATGGTAGCTTTTATAACGGCTACATGTCCTAAAACACATAGTTGAAAGAAATACTCATTTGTGTTGCTAGTGTCACCCTCGTAAGGCTAGCGTGGTTGCTGTCATGCCCACATCATACTTCTCCCTTTTTACCCCCAGATAAAGGATGTTGGACGGTACTGTGTCACTCAATACCTATGCCTTCTGTCACATTGGCCACCCAGTACCCACATACATCATACTTCATAATGGATAATATTCTAAACACTAGTACAATGATTTATATTTCGTGTGTGTGACCACATCTCTCTCATCTATCTACACTTGGTGGTGTCAATCACCTCATGATAAAGATAAACAAGGCATTATGCATAAATCAAACCATCACATGCATCATAGAATATCTCCAAAGTATGACAAGTCATAAAAGATCCAACACAACAGTAAATGCATAACAAATATTATCTCACACCACAATATCCACCATGGGAATTACATAGATGACCGTAATCATGTTCAGCAGCTCATACGGTACTAATTAGTGAAGCTCAAAGAGAGGAGAGATACATAAGTTACCACCACAAACCCAAATCCAGGGGGTGGACTACTCCCCCTTCATCATGGAGACGGTGGAGAAGTCGTTGGAGAAGATGGAGACTACCCCGGCAGCGCCCCGCCGGAGTTTTCCCCTTCCAATCTGCAGCTCCTGATCTCCGTTTCGGTGTTTCTGTGTTTGTGCGGCGCTCCTTTCGCGAAACGTCATGATACCTTTTTTATAGGCATTTTTAGGTCAAAACGAAGGCGGTGGAGAAAGGATCGACGACTGCGGAGCCACGAGGCCCAAACGGGTGGGTCCCACGCGGGCACAGTACCTGGCCGCGTGGGCCACCCCCTTTTTGCCTTGCGGGCTCCGTTTGCTTTATTCCTTTGCTCCTACGTCTTCTTCCTTCCAAAATAATGACCTCTGTATTTTTCAAGAATTTTATGACGACGTTTGGGTCCCTGAAACATAAAAGGAAAGAAATAGGGTTTTCTGCCTGCGCAGGGTTAATTCCATAAAATAGGAAACAATTATTTTATTTCCTAAAATCATTAAATAACAGTGGTATAACCCTTATATGATGCAAATATGATTAGAATATGAGTGAATAAAGTGCAATGTTCATGTATGCATTTTACATGCTTCACTAGGTCTATTACGTCCTCTAGTTTTTTTTATGACTCTTGTAATTCTTTTCTTCCATTTTCTCTTGGCAACAATCAACCCTGTGTCTGGGTACAACCCTGCCCCATGCGCGAACAACCATAACTTGGACCTCTCGGGCCAGTCATCTGTCTGTGGAGTAATCCCTTTTTCACGCAGTTCGTTTTCAAAGGCTTCCCACTTAGCCACGGCAGTCTTGTAGCCACCTGACCCCAAAGTATGGTGATATTTCTTCTTCTCATCATTCAACTTATTTTTGGCCGATCGGGCCACAACGGTGTATGATTTCTTATACGCCACAAATGCAGGCCACGCATCTTTTATCTTCTCTAGATGTCCAGTGAAATCTGTAGTTACTTTCTCATATTTTTTCCACAATGTTTTCTTCCAGCAGTTGAATTGCGTGGCCATCTTCTTAAGAGTCCACTCCTTGACTTTCTCCTTCTTCTTCTCTGGGAGACCTTTCGGTAGGCTGAAATATGTCAAGAGCGTGTCCCAAAGAAAATCTTTAATTCTTTGCTCGACATAACTTGCTCCAACGTTGGCTTTCTTCGGCTTATTCCATTCTGCAATGGTAATCGAGATCATGTCCCTAACAAGAACTCCGCATTGACCTACATATTTACGGCAGTTGTCTTCGGGTTTAAGCGGTTTGCCATCATCAGCAACTACGTCGATCGACAACTTTGCATCATCTGGCAGCTTTATCCTTTGGTTCGGGTCTCGTTTCGTCTTTGGCGGAGTTCGAGGCTAAGATCCGGAGGGCTAAAAGAAAAATGATTCGTTAATAAGTGCAATATAAATCAATTAATGCATCTAGTGATCAACAGAGACTTAATATATATACATACCTCGCCGGAGTTTGCTAAGGGCACTTCGTCGTCGTCTCTTATTTCTTCTATCTCAAGTCCCTCACCGGAGTCGTTCAAACATTTTTCGCTGAAATCATTGTCTTCTCCACCAGAATCTTCTCCATCCAAATTTACTCCAAGGGTCTTCTCAAATATAATTTCTGCCATTCGATCTTCATTCTCCTCGTCTCTGATGAAGGGGGCGTCCATAGCTCAATGTCACTGCAATTTACAAAGTACTTAGCAAATTTAGTAACAACAATTGATACAAAGTGCAAAGTTTTAACAAATTTGCATTGCCCAAATTTAGTTTTATTGTTGTTTAAGTGCATTTTCTAAGGTGCAAAGTTTTAACAAATTTTCATTGCCTAAATTTTTTCTACTATGAATTCTATCACTAACTATTAACACTAACAAAAAAAATCTACTAACAATTTTTCTACTAACTATTAACACTACCTAAATTGTGCTATCTAAATGATCTAAATTTTGCTATCTAAATGACCTAAATTTTGCTATCCAAAAATAATAACTTCAAACTTCAAACAAAATGATCTTTGCAACTACACAAAACTATTGCAAAACTACAAAGTACTAAAATTTCCTAATTTTTTGCATGTACTACAAAATTACAAAACTACAATGTACTAAATTTTTACATGTACTAAAAATTTCCTAACATTTCCTAATTTCCTTTTCAAAAAGGCCCTTAAACAACCCAAAACAAGAACCAGGGGCCTGTTTGTAGAACATCTGACAACTAATGTTCTTCATTGGCATATGTAGCTGACAATTTGTCTTCTCCATGATATCATCCACGGGGTAGTGACCCGCCGACGGTTCGACTGCAGGATCTTCTAGCTACGTGGAACCCATGCAGCTTTTCCGCTGAGATGGGCAGGCATCGACTGCAGGATTGTGTAGCAGCAGCTGAGATGC
This sequence comes from Poa pratensis, assembly GCA_947311845.1. Classification (NCBI taxonomy): domain Eukaryota; kingdom Viridiplantae; phylum Streptophyta; class Magnoliopsida; order Poales; family Poaceae; genus Poa; species Poa pratensis. The sequence goes on along the minus strand of CAMZMU010000055.1, from coordinate 14,336,062 downwards.
CCTTTGCTGGGTAATTGAGTCTAGTTGCTCCTGCTGCCGCTGCACCTGGCGTTCTAATTCCGTTAACCAGTACAACCCCCTCTTCTTATTTCTGGAACGGCTTCTATAAGTTGCAACGTCCGCCGGAAACCCTTGATTCCAATTAACCCCGGCTCCTATGCCTCGACATCGTCCCAAGTGTTCAGGATTCCCGAGGGCGAGTGTCAGCTCGTCGTCCTCTCTATCGGGAACAATTTTTCCCTTTCGGACTATGTCTATTGCGTCCTCTAGTTTTTTTATGACTCTTGTAATTCTTTTCTTCCATTTTCTCTTGGCAACAATCAGCCCTGTGTCTGGGTCTAACCCTGCCCCATGCGCGAACAACCATAACTTGGACCTCTCGGGCCAGTCATCTATCTGTGGAGTAATCCCTTTTTCACGCAGTTCATTTTCAAAGGCTTCCCACTTAGGCACGGCAGTCTTGTAGCCACCTGACCGCAAAGTATGGTGATATTTCTTCTTCTCATCATTCAACTTATTTTTGGCCGATCGGGCCACAACGGTGTCTGATTTCTTATACGCCACAAATGCGGGCCACGCATCTTTTATCTTCTCTAGATGTCCAGTGAAATCTGGAGTTACTTTCTCATATTTTTTCCACAATGTTTTCTTCCAGCAGTTGAATTGCGTGGCCATCTTCTTAAGAGTCCACTCCTTGACTTTCTCCTTCTTCTTCTCTGGGAGACCTTTCGGTAGGCTGAAATATGTCAAGAGCGTGTCCCAAAGCAAATCTTTAATTCTTTGCTCGACATAACTTGCTCCAACATTGGCTTTCTTCGGCTTATTCCATTCTGCAATGGTAATCGGGATCGTGTCCCTAACAAGAACTCCGCATTGACCTACATATTTACGACAGTTGTTTTCGGGTTTAAGCGGTTTGCCATCATCAGCAACTACGTCGATCGACAACTTTGCACCATCTGGCAGCTTTATCCTTTGGTTCGGGTCTCGTTTCGTCTTTGGCGGAGTTCGAGGCTAAGATCCGGAGGGCTAAAAGAAAATGATTCGTTAATAAGTGCAATATAAATCAATTAATGCATCTAGTGATCAACAAAGACTTAATATATATATACATACCTCGCCAGAGTTTGCTAAGGGCACTTCGTCGTCGTCTCTTATTTCTTCTATCTCAAGTCCCTCACCGGAGTCGTTTAAACATTTTTCGCTGAAATCATCGTCTTCTCCACCAGAATCTTCTCCATCCGAATTGACTCCAAGGGTCTTCTCAAATATAATTTCTGCCATTCGCTCTTCATTCTCCTCGTCTCTGATGAAGGGGGCATCCATATCTCAATGTCACTGCAATTTACAAAGTACTTAGCAAATTTAGTAACAACAATTGATACAAAAGTGCAAAGTTTTAGCAAATTTGCATTGCCCAAATTTAGTTTTATTGTTGTTTAAGTGCATTTTCTAAGGTGCAAAGTTTCAACAAATTTTCATTGCCCAAATATTTTCTACTATGAATTCTATCACTAACTATTAACACTAACAAAAAAATTCTACTAACAATTTTTTCTACTAACTATTAACACTACCTAAATTGTGCTATCTAAATGATCTAAATTTTGCTATCTAAATGACCTAAATTTTGCTATCCAAAAATAATAACTTCAAACTTCAAACAAAATGATCTTTCCAACTACACAAAAATATTGCAAAACTACAAAGAACTAAAATTTCCTAATTTTTTGCATGCACTACAAAATTATAAAACTACAATGTACTAAATTTTTACATGTACTAAAAATTTCCTAACATTTCCTAATTTTTACATTTCCTTTTCAAATAAGCCCTCAAACAACCCAAATCAGGAACCAGGGGCCTGTTTGTAGAACATCTCACAATTTCCTAAAACATCGGGGGTTTCTGAAAAGTGGACAAGGTTGTCTTCAACCTTCGCACGAACCGCGCGTGCGCCATGGCGCAACCGTACGCGCGCGTCCTTCGCCGTCGTTGCCGCCATGGCACAACCGACTCGGCGGAACCGTGGCGCGGGCGAGCTAGGGAAAGGGAGGGAGGGGCGCGGGCGACAATGGCGCGGGCGACCGCGTGGCGCGGCCGGCGACCATGGCGCGGGCGAGCTAGGGAAAGGGAGGGAGGGGCGCGGGCTCACCTGGCTGTGGAGAGGAGGTCGAGCTCGAGGCGGCGGCAGCCTGGCGGCGTCGATCTCTCTTCGATCTCTACAGGGCTATCTGAGAAAGTGGGGAAGAAAGGAACCGTCGTATATATACAAAAGGCCTTTAGTACCGGTTGCAGCCACCAACCGGTACTAAAGGGCGTCTTTTTCGGCCGCTTTAAATTCGCGCGCGCGAAGCCAACCTTTAGTTCCGGTTGGTGGCTGCAACGGTACAAAATAACTTTTTTTGGAATTTCTTTTTTCTTTATTCATTTTTCTGATTTCTTTATTCTATTGATTTAATTGTCCAAATTTGACAAACTTCATATCAAACTTAAGCCCTGGACATGTAGAATCTTTTGCTACTGGTTATTTTCAAATTTGACTATGCTGAATGTATTCAAATTTCAAATGGATGATTTGAATAAATTTGACATAGATTTAAATCCATATCATCAAAAAATTCAAACAAAATGCATTTTTGAGTGTTTTTATATAATTTGAAGTTCAAACAAAATATGGGCACATTATCACAAACTATGTCACGCGAATGTTCATATCCTGGTCATTTGACTCAAAACTTATGTTTAGTGTTTATTTTAATTTTTCTGATTTCTTTATTCTATTGATTTAATTGTCCAAATTTGACAAACTTTATATCAAACTTAAGCCCTGGACATGTAGAATCTTTTGCTACTGGTTATTTTCAAATTTGACTATGTTGAATGTATTCAAATTTCAAATGGATGATTTGATTAAATTTGACATAGATTTAAATCCATATCATCAAAAAAATAAACAAAATGCATGTTTGATTGTTTTTTATATAATTTGAATTTCTAAAAATGCTTTTAATATGAATTTTTCTGCTCTAGTTTATTTTTCTTTTATACTTAGTTTAATTGTTTCAATATTTATGAAAATCATATCTTTTTATGATTTGTTTTATATCTATGGATTTAATTGTCTAAAAATTTGTAATAATCAGCTCTTTATCTTAAAAACATCCTTAACAACATCTCATACAGTTACATAAAAAGTTTAATACATTATTACACATCACGAACAGTTTTCATAACACAGTTACATTACTACAAAAACGGACTTGTTGGGTCGGAGGCCGTAGGATTAGGGGGAACGGCGGGAGGAGCCAGCCCCGTTCGCGGCCGCCCGGTTCTCGCGCGCACGTTTGCGGCGGAGGACAAGATCCATGGAGGATGAGTCTTTCAGCGCCCAATCCAGCTCGGAAGCCTCCTTCGCCTTGAGCTGGTAGGCAGTCTTGGCTCGCTGGACAGGGTAGTCGCGGACAGACTGGAAGGAGGCTTCCATGGCCTCCTATATCTGCAACCCACAGCCCTCTTCCCGTCATCGCTCCAGTCGAAGTCGTCGTCGTCCTCCTCCTCCCACGGGAGGAGCGGCGGCGCCTGGTGGAGGTGCGGCGGCACCTGGTGGAGACGCGTCCAAGTCGCCGTATGCGGCCGTGGATCCCCACGCCACCCCTGCGGCGTACGCATCCTCGTCGGGTAGGGCACGTCGGACCACGCGCGCTCGTACGCCCTCCGCACCGGATCCGGCACCGGAGCAGGAGGCCGGTAGCTGGGCATTCCTCTCCACGCCGGGCTCGTGGGCATACGGCGGGATAGGCTCCCGCGGTAGCGCCCAAGCGCGCTCTGCCGAGCACGCTCGACCTCGTCCAGAAGCGCTGCGGCGGGCGTGGCGGATCCATCTCATGGAGACGATGCGTTCGTGGCTAGGAATGGTGGATTAGGGTTTACCCCTCGGCGACAATACATATAGACCTCCAGGGCAGCGCTGGGGGAGGACACGTGACCAGGGCGAGGACACGTGGCCAGGACAGCGCTGGGGGAGGACACGTGTGACTGACACGAGTCGTGACCGCAAAGCCCGCCTTTAGTCCCGGTTGGTGTTACCAGCCGGGACTAAAGAAGCACACAGATCGTGTGTTTCTTTCAAGCGCTTGTGAGCCGTTGGATCAGGGTGTGTTTCTTTTGAGGGCTTGTGAGCTGTTGGATCAGCACTATCACGACCACTTCGTGAGCCACACGACCCTATATATAGCCCACCTCTCAGACATGTTCGGCACTCAGTGTGTACTCATTGTAGTTCATTTGGTATACAAATCATTCGGATTCCCTGCATACATCCGACGGTGCATTTGATATGTGGACACTCACGAGCCACCGTCGGGCTGTATGCAGGGGAAACCGTGTGTTTTGTTCTATCTACAAATCCTTCAGTTCATCGACCGAATACAAATCATTCGGATTCCCGTCATACAGCCCAACGGTGCATTTGATATGCAGGCACTCACGAGCCACCGTTGGGCTGTATGACGGGGAAACCGTGTGTTTTGTTCCAACTTTTTCGAGCGCTTGTGAGCCGTTGGAGTTTTTAGAGCCAAAAATCAGTGTTTAGAGTTTTCTTCTGAGTTTTCATAACACAGTTACATAAAAGGTTTAATACATTATTACACATCACCAACAACACCCCCTATCTATTGTTGGGGTATAATTTTTTTTCTTCGCGTATGTCGACCCTTTCTTCTGATTGCGCCGTAACCATGGAGAATCTTCATCATTTAACGGGATGCTTGGGTCAGCTTTCACTTTGAAGGGCGGAATTTCATCAAACTTATTGTAATCTTCTGACATGTCTGTCTTGTCCTCCACTCCCACGATGTTTCTTTTCCCTGAAAGAACTATGTGGCGCTTTGGCTCATCGTATGATGTATTCGCTTGCTTATCTTTTCTTTTTTTGGTCTGGTAGACATGTCTTTCACATAGAAAACCTGAGCCACATCATTGGCTAGGACGAATGGTTCGGTGTCGTACCCAAGATTCTTGAGATCCACTGTTGTCATTCCGTACTGCGGGTCTACCTGTACCCCGCTTCTCAGGTTGACCCATTTGCACCGAAACAAAGGGACCTTAAAAGAAGGTCCATAGTCAAGTTCCCATATCTCCTCTATGACACCATAATATGTGTCCTTTTGCCCATAGTCGTTTGTTGCGTCAAAGCGGACACCACTGTTTTGGTTGGTGCTCTTTTTATCTTGGTCGGCCGTGTAAAATGTATTCCCATTTATCTCGTACCCTTGAAAAGTCAATATAGTCGAAGATGGTTGCTTGGCCAACAAGTATAGCTGTTCTCAACAGTGGTGTCATTAATGAGACACGTTTGCAACCAACCGCCGAAAGTATTCACGTGTTTTCCATCAATCCAATCTTCACGTTGCTCCGGGTATTTCGAGCGTAAAATATTCTTGTGTTCCACGATATAGGAGCCACCAAGCTGGAATTATGTAGAACTGTGTAGTGTGCTTGAGTGAAAGAATGTCCGTCCATAGATATTGTTGCTTTCTTTCCTAGCGTGCCTTTTCCACGCAGTCTCCCCTCATGGCGCGATTGAGGAACACCGATCGGCTTAAGGTCAGGAATAAAGTCAACACAAAACTCAATGACCTCCTCTGTTCCATAGCCCTTGGACATGCTTCCTTCTGGCCTAGCACGGTTATGAACGTATTTCTTTAAGACTCCATGAACCTCTCAAAGGGGAACATATTGTGTAGAAATACAGGACCGAGAATGGAAATCTCTTGGACTAGGTGAACTATGAGGTGCGTCATAATATTGAAGAAGGATGGTGGGAACACCAACTCGAAGCTGACAAGACATTGGACCACATCCTTCTGTAAACTTGGTAGAGTTGCTGGATCGATTACCTTCTGAGAAATTGCATTGAGGAATGCACATAGCTTCACAATGGGTACTCGAACGTTTTCCGGTAGAAGCCCCCTCAATGCAACCGGAAGTAATTGTGTCATAATCACGTGGCAGTCATGAGACTTTAGGTTTTGGAACTTTTTCTCTGCCATGTTTATTATTCCCTTTATATTCGACGAGTAGCCAGACGGGACCTTGATACTGCTCAGGACTTGAAAAAAGATCTCCTTCTCTTCTTTGGTAAGAGCGTAGCTGGCAGGACCTTGATACTTCTCTGGATTCAGGTCGTCTCGTTCGTGCATATGTTGCTGGTCCAGCCGTGCATCCGGTGTATCTTTCGTCTTCCCATACACGCCCAAGAAGTTTAGCAGGTTCACGCAAAGATTTTTCGTCACGTGCATCACGTCGATTGCAGAGCGAACCTCTAGGAATTTCCAATAGGGTAGATCCCAAAATATAGATTTCTTCTTCCACATGGGTACGTGTCCGCCAGCGTCATTCGGAACAGATTGTCCGCCAGGACCCTTTCCAAATATTACTTTTAAATCCTTGACCATGCCATATATAACATCACCAGTAGGGAGGGTAGGCTTCGTCCGGTTATCTGCCTCACCTTTGAAATGCTTGCCTTTCTTTCTTACGGGATGCTTGTTTGGAAGAAATCGACGATGCCCCGGGTACACATTCTTGTTACCTAAATATATACTTTCAGTCTCACCTAAACAGTGCGTGCATGCATTGTATCCCTTGTTTGACTGTCCTGAAATGTTACTAAGAGCAGGCCAATCATTGATGGTTACAAACAGCAACGCTCGTAGGTCAAATTCCTCCTGTTTGTGCTCATCCCACACACGTACACCTTCGTCAGACCACAACTGTAAAAGTTCTTCAACTAATGGCCTCAGGTACACATCAATGTCGTTGCCGGGTTGCTTCGGGCCTTGGATAAGCACTGGCATCATAATAAACTTTCGCTTCATGCACAACCAAGGAGGAAGGTTATAGATACATAGAGTCACGGGCCAGGTGCTATGACTGCTGCTCTGCTCCCCAAACGGATTCAAGCCATCTGTACTTAGACCAAACCTTAAGTTCCTTGCGTCACCTGCAAAATCCTTGAACTCACTGTCGATGTTTCTCCACTGCGACCCATCAGCGGGGTGTCTCAGCATCTCGTCTTCCTTACGGTCTTCTTTGTGCCATCGCAACAACTTGGCATGCTCTTTGTTTCGGAACAAACGTTTCAACCGTGGTATTATAGGAGCATACCACATCACCTTGGCAGGAACCCTCTTCCTGGGGCTCGGCTCGCCCTCAACATCACCTGGGTCATCTCGCCTGATCTTATACCGCAATGCACCGCATATCGGGCATGCATTCAAATTCTCGTACTCCTCACCGCGGTAGAGGATGCAGTCATTGATGCATGCATGTATCTTCTGCACCTCTAATCCTAGAGGGCAGACAACCTTCTTTGCTTCGTACGTACTGTGGGGCAATACGTTATCCCTTGGAAGCATCTTCTTTAATATTTTCAGCAACTTTTCAAATCCCTTGTCAGATAGTCCATTCTCTGCCTTCCATTGCAGCAATTCCAGGGTGGTACCCAGCTTTTTCTGGCCATCTTCACAATTTGGGTACAACAATTTTTTGTGATCCTCTAACATGCGCTCCAACTTCGACCTCTCGTTTTCACTTCCGCAGTTTATCTGTTCATCAAGAATGACCCGACGAAGATCATCATCGGACTCATCAACAATGACCTCATGTTCAGCTTCGTCTTCCCCCATTGTAGTACCACCGTGTTCAGAGAACACAGGATAGTTGTCATCATCCTCTTCTTCATTGTCTTCCATTATAACCCCTCTTTCTCCGTGCTTGGTCCAACAAAAATAATTGGGCATGAAGCCTTCTCGCAACAGGTGGGAGTGTAGGGTATTTGAGGAAGGGTAATTCCTCTATTCCTACAGTCATCACATGGACAAAACATAAAACCATTCTGCTTGTTTGCCTCAGCCACACGGAGAAAATTATGCATGCCATTAATGAACTCGGGATAGCGTCGGTCACCGTACATCCATTGCCGGCTCATCTGCATTATATAAATATATCAAAAACCATTACACTACATCATCATGAATAGGGAACTGACCAAATTAATTAATACAAGTTCATCACACATTAAAACAAAAGTAGAGTAGTGACCAAATGTAATACATAGTTCTCATAAAAAATACACTGAAACTAACATACAACTATCTAATTAATGCATTTAAATGCAACAACAAATGCGATCAAAATCGCAGCAAAGGTAACAATTGAACCAACAGCATAATGATACCAAGCCTCTTGACTAATGGCATATTTTCTAATCTTTTTAAGCTTCAAGCGCATTGCATTCATCTTGATCTCGTGATCCAAGCGCATTGCCTCCATCTTGATCTCGTGATCATCGACGACGTCGGCAAACTTGAACTCCAATTTCATCTTCTCTTCTAAGTATTGGAGACGAAGATCTTCACTTCTTTTCAATTTTTCTTTCAAATCATTGTTTTCTTTTTCAAAAAACTCGACAATAGGGTCGGTTGGAATTTCCGGTTCAACTACCTCCTAGATAAAAATATATCTATGTCAAGTTGGTCGGCATAATTTTCATAAACACGAAATTAAACAAATATATAGTTATAACAAACAATCGTACCACATCCGAATAATAGAGCGGACGAGAGCCGGTGTGGACAGATGTCAAAACCATGACACTGTATATAACAAACAATTATACAAATAAGAAAATTATACAAGTAATAATTATGCATCTAAATCATACAACTAAGATAAAAACAAGAGGCTCACCGAGGTGGTGTCGGTGACGGGGCGGCGCGGGCGATCGACGGCGGTGAGAAAGGGGACGGGACGACACTATAAAAAACCACAAATCATACTTTAATTTGAGCTCAAAATGCATATAAAAGAAATGAAATCCCTAACTTAGCATTTCATCAAACACCTAGCTAGCACTACAAAAATCAAATGAGCTAAACTAGCAATAAAATGAGCTAAACTTGAAATGCCGGAAGAGAGGATGAAGTTGCTAACCCTTGTATAGGTAGGTGCCACCAATCTTGACAAATGTTGGAGAAAAATGGGGTGAACTCGAGCTCGGGAAGGAAAGAGAGAGCAAAAAATGGAGTTGTGCTCGAGCAGGAAAAATGGAGCTGGTCTCGGGGTGGAAGAAGATATATAGGGAAATTTATAGTCCCGGTTCGTAATACGAACCGGTAGTAAAGATGGGCCTTTAGTACCGGTTCGTGTTACTGCAGCCGCCTGCCCCAACCCTTTTGTCCCGATTGGTATTACCAACCGGGATAAAAGGCCCCGCAACAACCGGGACAGCTTTCGGCCGGCCGCCTCGGCTCTGGAACCGGTACTAATGCCCCCTTTAATACCGGTTCCTGTCCAATCGGTATAAAAATGCCGCACCGAAATCCCTTTTTCTACTAGTGGGGGTCAAGCCTACAGTCTACAGACGAACCATGCATTGATACTAAAGCGATTACAAGTGCGCGCTCATCATTGCAAAATGCTCATCATATCCACACGATGAATGACACGCATACAGGAAAAAAACAGTTGAAGAACTGAAGAACTCAGAGCAAGTTTAACTCAGAATTAACGCAGGACCACAATGAGTAAAGATCGGATCAAGGGCTGAAGAAGAGAAATTAGATGGCTTTTCGGAATCCGAACCTACGTGAAGCTCTTGCCGTGTGTGTGGATACGAACGTGACCTATGATTGCGCAGAACTGCAGAAGCTTATCTTGATGTAGCAGTGAAAAAAAATGTAGCAGTGACAGTTCAGATGCAAAGGGATTACAGAACAAGCACAGTAGCTGATACATAGATGGGTTGGGTCATTGGTGAGCCTTATCTCCTGTGCTTCCCCTCTGGCTTGCCGGCTCCATTAGTTACAAGGACATCATACTGTGACTGCTACTAATAGCAGTGGCATACTTTAAATATCACGAAAGGTTCAGAGAATGATCATGTCATACATTCAAAATATCAGCACATGCAAGAAGGAAACAAGATTAATGTCTTGTGCATTGCATGTGGAGGAACGTGCAGCAACTATAATACCAGTATTATAAAAGTTCGTTCTGGCCTAACCTAACCTTTTCTTACCCGCAAAAAAAAAAAACCTAACCTTTTCTTCGCCAAGCAAACATGGCAGCAGTGCAGAATAAAGCTCATATGACTATCAGTTCTGTAGTTTTGAACCAATTTCACTCAGTTCTGTCAGAACCAAGTTAAGCAACTGTTTAGTCCAAATGCTACTACTGTAACCTGCATCAGCGGCCATTACATCTGCCCTTTTTCCTCGACAAGCAATTAGCAACCATGGCAGCAAATGCAGAATAAAACTCATAGAACTCTCTGTAGTTTTAAACAATTTCACTCAGTTCTGTAAGAACCAATTCGAATAGTAGCTGCATCAGCGGACATAGGCTACTGTGACTTGCATCAGTGGCCATTAGGATGACTCCAACGGGGCGACGCATCGAGTCCGCGCGCTTCCATTCCTGTTCGCGGGGGTAAAAAACACGGCCTAACGGGGCGACGCAAACGGACCACCGATGCGTCGGCCGCGGACGCTCGCGGAACGCTCCTGCGTCCTCCCGTGTCCGCCTTGGCCCCGCGTGTTATCGACCTCGACGGCTAGAGCGGCCACCTACCCGCAATAACTGTGGGCGGTGGAGCTCTTTAAAAGGAGCTGGCCGGGCGAACCCTAGAGCACAAACCCTAGAGCTCTCCTCCCCCCACCACGGCGGCCACCACCTCTAACCATAGATCCACGTGCCGGAATGGCTGGAGAGCCGGCGCCGCAGCATCTGCTGGACCAGGCGGAGCGCGCGTGGCAGAGGGCGCGCGGGTGCCGGATGCCGACCAGCCCGGCATGGCCCGGCACGATCCAGCACCCCGACGAGAGAAGGGCGGCGAAGGCCGCGTACTTCGACTGCATCGACAACGACGAAGAAGAGTACGTGTACGCCGCCGGAGTCGCGGCGGTCGCGGCGGGCTCCGCGCCGCCCGAGCCCGAGCCTCCCATCGTCGTGGGCGGCTGTGTCACCAGCACCGAGGACGAGGCGGTGCAGGCAGCCCACATGCAGCTGAACACGCAGAGGGCGGCCGCGTTCATTTCCGCAGCGCGCGCCTGCGCCGACGCGGCGGTGGAGGCCGAGTTTGCGAACTCGTGCAGAGCAATCGAGACCGCTGTGCGGGCGGCGCGCCGCAAACGGCACCGCGAGGCCAAGGCGGCCGCGGCCGCCGACTGATCCAAGTGGTGCGGTACCCCTGCCGGCGTGGCCGCCTATGTGCGGCTCATTTTCCACTAATACCGGCGCCCGCTACGTGTTTCGTAGCTACGAAATGATCAAAGAAGATGAGTCAGCCAGTCCTGGCACTAGTGGGAAAACCACTATTAGTGGCGCACCAAATCAACATTCTGTGGCGCACCCGGCCAAATTGCTGGGTGCGCCACAGAATCCTCGCCACTAAATTTTTATTTCTGTGGCGCACCATGGCATGCGCCACAGAAATCCACTTTCTGTGGCGCACCTGGCTTGGTGCGCCACAGAAATGTGGATTTCTGTGGCGCACCTGCCAGGTGCGCCACATAATTCTGAAAATTTCAAAAAATTCAAAAACTGCAAAAAAGAAGTTTCAAAAAATCAGAAAAATCAAAATATGAAATAATATAAAAATCCTATTTATTCGAATTATTTTCAGATTTTTGAATCTTTTAAACTCCACCTTCCCGGTAGGTCACCCATCCTCAAAGTGCTCCAACCCTAGCACGCTTAACTTCTAAGTTCCACCCACTTCACCTACCCTTGTGCTACTCAAGTTCTTATTGATATATATAACATATGAATCCTCTTAAGTCTTGTATGTGTGTATGTTACCTATGTGTTATAAATGTGCGTTTTTAAAGTTCAGATTTTTTAAAAACTTCTAAAATTTGAAAAGGGATTAAAAAGTTTCAAAAGATCCTAAAAAATTCAAAAAAATCTAAAACTCTTTAAAAAAATCCAAAAAAAGTCCAAAAAGTCAAAACACTTTAAAAAGTCAAAACACTTTAAAAAGTCAAAACACTTCAAAAAAATTCAAAAAACTTAAAAAATCTAAAAAATTCAAAAAAGCCGAAACAGTTAAAAAACATTCAACAATCTTTTTTGTTATACATTTCAGTGTCTTTTTTGAATTTTTCTTATTTTTTTTATTTTTTGAATTTTTTGAATTTTTTTTGATTTTGCTGCGAAAACTCGTCTGTGTGAAATAACTTTTTTTTCTTTTTGAATTTGAGGAATCTGTGAATTGCTGACCAGGTAAACCCTGGTGGATTCGAACTCGGATTCTTCTCACGATTTTTTGACATATTATTTGCGTTATTTCGACTTCGTATGCAAAAGTGTCAAAGGGTTTGCTGCGAAAACTCGTCTGTGTCAAAGGGTTTTAATTTTTGATTTTTTTTTCATTTTCTTTTAATTTCTGCAAGACTAAAAAAGGCGATCCAGGGGGGTGGGATTTGAAAAATGAGATTCTGTGACCTTTCTGTGGCGCACCTGCCTGGTTTTTACCTGCCCCTGGATAACTTTCTGTGGCGCACCTGGCCTGGTGCGCCACAGAAATGTGACTTTCTGTGGCGCACCAGGCTTGGTGCGCCACAGAAAGTCACATTTCTGTGGCGCACCAGGCCTCGTGCGCCACAAAATTATATTTCTGTGGCGCACCAATTAGGGGTGCGCCACAGAATACAACCTACCTATAATGATTTTCCTACTAGTGTGGGCTGGCCATGGCCGCGATGAAGTAAGACCCAACAAGTCCGTTGCAGAACGGGCATGCTGCGTGACGTTCCTCAATGCCGGAACCCCTCTTTGATCTCCCCCCTTGCCGGCCGGTGGTCGGTTATTAATTTTCTTCAAGTTTAGGTTTAGGTTTTAGAGTTTAATGTTAGGAGAAAGTCCTAGATTTAATATGTAATTTCAGTTTCTAAAAATGTAATCATAGTATTAAAAAAAAAGTTTGGAGAAAAAAGATGCAAGCGGACTCAATGCGTCGGTCCCGTTGGGCGCAGTGGCTGGAAATGGGCGGACCTGGGCCGGACGCGCGTCCTTTTGACGACGCAAATGGACCAAATACGGACCAAACGCGCGTCCGTTTGCGTCGTCCCGTTGGAGTCATCCTTACACCTGCCCCTTTTCAGCCTTTTCCCACTGTCATGTGATTATCAGGTTCAGATGGATCTCTCAAAAAAGTTCATCAGTCTGAGCCGTGTCATTTGCGTCAAGCTGAATATTTAATTCTGAAGACCAACGCATACCAAGATGCTGGCAGATTGAGACTATTATGATGGCATGGAAAGTTCGTGTACGCCACCGATCCTAGTACGTTCCGTGCATTATTTCTAGGTGCATAGTCTTTCTTAGCAGGGAGAAAGAGCCGAGCTTGATATATGAGCTACTGTTGTGTTAACATATAGTGTGGAGTGACGTTTTGGCACCCGAGCGTATGTGCTCCCGGCTTTAAAATGCATCTTAGTGAAATGTCAGAAAATTTGGACACAAAATTTAGTGCTGACATGTCGATTCTCACGGAAAACCGATATTTTTTGTGTAGTGTGAAAAAAATAAAATTTAATGCTAAAAACAAGCTTTTCACGAAACTTTTTGTTTGTCTAGTTTACCCATGCCACGTTCAAATGCCGTTTTCCTCGAAACTTAGCGTTCGCGCGTATAATGTCGAGATGTATGAAACTTTTTTTTATATTTCAAAAGGTTTTTCCGGTGGCAGGGGCAATATACTCCATGAGTGCCGTGTAGACCAAGAATATAGGGACGGAAAGAAAACCAAAAATATGAAGAGTTCGTACTTGTGTCCCACATGCATGAATTTTATTCCTTGCTTCCATTGGATTCTATTGTTACATCATCACAGGAAGATTCTGAATAGCCTCTCTCAATACCTCACGATATGGATTAGCAGCTTTGGGGTTACTAGAGCCTCTTTATAACCTCCCGGGTCGCTCTCCGCCCGAGCGACTCCGGAGGCGATCTTCGACCCCGCCGCCGGTCCACCTACTCCAGCGGATCCTGGCCGACGTCGTCGTCGACACCGGCAGCGGTGGCGGCCCACCTCTCGGCAATTCATGGTGGGCATAAAACCCGATACCCGAAGCCCGAACCCGAAAAACCTAAACCCGAACCCGTATAGCCCGAACCCAAAAAACCCGAGTGCTACATCGGGTAGCAGTTTGAAAACCCGAATTTTATTCAGAAATTTCGGGTAAGAAGTCACCGCACCCGAATTGCCCGAACTACCCGAAATAGAGAAGGCCCAGTAAGAAAATCCCTCATCTTGGCAAAGCCCAGCCCAAGTTTCTCACGTAACCTATTATGAATCCCACGATCCCATCAGGAATCCAGTGACCCATCACTCGTCAACCCTAACTACCAGCCTGCCGCTGAGGCACTCTACGCGTCGCCATCTTCCCACGCACGCGCAGAGCCACATCAACACAGCTACAGAGCTACTCCTTGACATCTTCTCGTCCCCGACCGCCGCCCCATCACGCGATGCGGCTGACCTTACCTGCCGCCCTCGCCTCAGTGCAGCAAAGGGCAGCATGACCGTCGTGCTGGCCGCCTCCCTTTTTCCCGCCGCCGAGGCATAACCACGACGGCGACCAGCGTCGAGACGGAGCGGTGCAGCGACGCGGTCGGCCGCCCTCTTCCTCTCTCATATCCCATCGGTCACCGGTGGTTGGAAGCTGCTTTTCCCCATGCTTGAAGAATTTCGGGCAAATCGGGAAAACCCGAACCCGAACCCTAAATGTCGGGTTCCTGATTTTTTGGCAAAATCTCGGGTGTCATTTCTCAAAACCCGAACTTCTTAAAACCTGAATTACCCGACCCAATTTTTTCGGGTAACCCGAACGCCCAGCCTGATCGGCAATGGACAGAGGGGAGGAGAGGGTATCGTGGCGGCGGTTCCACGAGCGGCGGTACTAGGCGGCGTGGCCTTGATGGCAGGGGCTTGAAGCCAGGGCGGTGAGTTGGCGGAGGACGACGCGAAGCTCCATCAAGATCCTCCTTCGGTGCAGCGGCGGGTCAAGGATCTAGGCCTTAAGGCCCGATTTGGGCTAGCCAGCTGCCATGGATGGATTTCGTGGAAGCTTCTGCGGCTGCCTCCTCGTTTGTTGCTCTGACCGGCGGCGTGGGGCCTGCTGGTGTGCTCGAATAAGGAGGCGGTCTAAGGATTCTTCTCGCATCAAGACGGTGTTCCGCTTGATGCCTGTCCTCATTGATCTGGCCCATGACAATTCCGGAAGGCTTCGCCGGTGATCTCCATTGTGCGCTTGATGCCTGTAAATTGCTGGATCGGAAGGGATTCATTCGTGTGCACCCATATTTCTGGCCGTGAGACTCCAGGATGGAGTGACGAGAAGCTTCGTTGTCTGTTGTCACCATGGGACATGTCGGTATTTCGATTTGTTTGGTGCGACAGTGGCGGAGAATGTCATGGCGGTTGAGGTATGATATCTAATAGTGGCGAACCGAGTCTTCGAGGCGATAAGGACTTTACTTGGTGATTCGTGGCTTGTAGTGGCGACATTGGCAAGCGGGGGCGGCAGCACAAGAAGAGTATAGAGTCCTATCTTTAAGGGTGAAAATCCAAGATCTGATCTTAATTGGTTTTGCCTGGCAATGGCCTTGTTGAAGACATTGTTTTGAGAGCGTGGACTTTCTCCAGGTGAAAATCTAAAATATATAATCGGGCGGCGACGATGACGCTTTTGCACTGTTTCCTTCTTGGAGGCGCCGCTTTTGGAGAATTTAGACTACGGGTGTTGTCTTGGTGGTGGTTTGTGCTGTAGCTACAAGAAATTAATCACTGTAGCTTTTTTTTTTGTAGAGTTGTGTGCATCCCTAATATATTTAGAACAATTCGTTCTTCTTCTAAAAAAAAAAAAAAAGCCAAGGTACCCTAAAAAAAAACTCAGCCAAGGACCCACCGGTCAAAGACATAGTACGAGCTCCTCGTGTCATACGGCCCACACGCCAGCGTCTCGCTCGCTCTTCGGGTTCTCCGCCACCACCTTTCTTCTCCGTCGTTCCCCACCACGAAATTAAACAAAAACGATTTAATTGATTTCCTAGTGACGCGGCAAGCGTCGCACGACACACCGATTCGCTCGCTCGTCTCGGTGCTTCCGAAGTCGGAACCCCCTCTGCTCGCCGGTGATCTGATGGCGGCGCCGCCGCGCGCCCTCGCAGCGGATCCGGGGAGGGCTCCGCTCTCCGTGGGCCTCGCGCCGCCGCGGCTGGGGGCTAGGGCTCGCGCGTGGCGTCCCCTCCAGGTACTACTCTTCTCCTGCTGGTTTCAGGTTTTAGCGATCGAATCCTCCTTAGTTTGCTCAGCGAATTCGTGTTCGAGGGGGCTGGTGGAAAGTGGAAATACTGATGCTCGTACTGTCGCCTCACGTTTGTTGAATGGAGCTAGATTCGAGATTTTAGTGCAATTTTGAGGGCGGGCGTGTGGCGATGGACGCAATGTAGATGTGGTCAGGGCTGCTCGACTGCAGCAATGTATTTCTGCTTCGAGTGATAGATGCCACATTTCTTACAGTATGTCGTTGCTATGTGGATTATTCAGTTCATTGCGTTGATTGTGATTATTTACTTGGTCTCCACGCACACATGGCGTCCCGAGCCGGAGGTACCAGCTAGAGGGTAAAAATTGCTTGGGTCAATCGAGTCGTACTTTTGATGGCCCTCAGTTTTTTTTTTAGAAAAATTCAAAAGCCTTGCGTCTTGATGTAGTGATGACCATCACTGATACAAGTTATTTGCGATTTTAAGTAATTGTACTATTTAGTGTAGATGTGAGTAATTATGTTCGGCGTCTGCAGTTTGTACTGTGACCAACTGACCATTGAACATAGTGCATTTGCCACATTTCTTACATAACGATTGCTCTAGCATAATGTTTAGTAACCAAACATAATATTAATATGTGATGATGAAACTCGGAGGGACCTTAATTTGGGATTCTAAGTTTGTAACCAACTACTCTAAACAATGTGGAACCTGCATGACATGATAATTTGTGCAGAAACTACTAGTTTGACTATCCGTTTCTTGTATTGTCACAGGCCTTCTGAAATTTTAATTGCAGTTATATAATTTCACTTTTCTGGTTAGACAGCTGTCCAATTTGTCTACTACCTCCAACATTCTGAACTTTAATTATGATATTCTGTTTTGTATTATTAGGAAACTGTTTGTAGTCGAGGCCGGGTGGTATCGACGAATTTCAATTCAAGGTCATCGATGTGTCCTCCTTGCAGTTGTACACAGGTGGCTTTTGCTGACACAAAGATTGCTTATGAGCCTGATGCTGATAAGCATGCTGGGGCTCTGGTAAGGAAGCTTGAAGCTATGAAATTATACAACGAAAATTGGTCTGTCCTATGCTGCCCCTAATTATTTCTATTCTGTCCCTACAGGCCTATGAACTGGTTCAAGGGAAGCTTGTAAGTGTTGCATTTGTGTCAATGTTTTATATCTAGTTGTCAAATTGTGTTGTGCAATAGCTCATTGCTTGAAATGCTTTGACGGGATGCAAGTTAGTCATAACCATCACTTACTTTACCTCAGGTACAATGGAACTCATTTATGGACAAATCAATACCTGATCCACCAACAGCTGTACTCCTTCATGGCATCCTTGGGAGCGGGAAAAACTGGGGTAAATGAGCATTCTGATTGTCTGAGTTGTAGTTTCGATTAAAGATTGCAAATTAGTGAAATGCTTTGACATGTTTTATAAATGTTTTGCCTTAGTCAAGGATATGAAATTGTTTTAATTAATTATATTTGTAATGAAGGGTCTTTTGCTAAGAGGTTAGCTCAGGAATTTCCAATGTGGCAGGTCAATACATCTAAAATTCTGCTAATGATCTGAATTTAACACTACAAGGACAAAAAGGGGAACTAAAGCTGACTTCTCTTTATGCAGTTTCTCTTGGTTGATTTGCGTTGCCATGGTGATTCAGCGTCAATTAAGAAAATAGGACCACACACTGTTGCCTCAACGGCTTTTGACGTCCTAAAGCTGGTTTGTTACTTTGTGTTCTTTTCTCAATGCTACTGTCTGTTTGCTCTTCTAATATCTACACTAAATGTGTTTGTCACATCCAATATCAATATAAATGAAACGTGTAGCTTCTTTGGAAGGACATCATGAAGAGTGAAACAGTACATATATTTCCGAGTAATATTTGTACATATGTGTGTTGTACATCTAACCTCATGTATTGTGAGTAAGACAGCATTTCATGTGCATATGTTAGCATACGTCTTTGATGCCATAGGACATGTGCTACTAGCTTACTTATGGGCATTGCTTATGAATAGTGAAGCTTTAACATACATAGTAACATCACACCTGGATCATATAATATATAATGCAGATTAGAATCTCTACTGTTGTGGAGTAGTTATCATGAAGTGCATGAAGCTTTAGCCTACCAAGGCCTGCACCTGATTTAAGATTTTGATATCATATTTAGTGCCATCTTTTATTTCCCAGTCTAAAATATCTGAACGTACTTTCATTTTTCAGTTCACTTGGCTTTTCTGTATATATCTGTATTACCCTATGCTAATCCGTCAAAATACAACAGATAGGGCAACTCAGGCTATCCCCTCGGGTGTTGGTTGGTCACAGCTTTGGCGGAAAAGGTTTTTCTTGTTTCCTTTCTTTTCTCTTATTTGACATGCCTTGCACCTCTTATGTGTGCTATGGTTGATATTGTAAACAATCCATAAGTATCCAGTTCTCCAATTGTGCTTGCAGTGGCTTTGAGTATGGTAGAACAAGCTGCAAAACCACTTCCCCGCCCTGTTAGGGTAAGCCCACCTACTTCTCCCGAGTTATCTCAGTGTGGCAATAATAGAATGCTAGCTATCGTTTTTCATCACGTGTGCTCAATTTCTTCTGTGTATTCTTTACCTTGAAGGTATGGGTTCTTGATGCTACTCCTGGTAAAGTTCGTGCTGGGTTAGATGGCGAAGATCACCCTGGTGAACTTATTGAGTTCCTCAGAAGAATGCCTAGGCAGGTTGGTCTTTTAGAATTATCTACGCTTGTAATACTCAGGAAGTATATTCTAGTCTAGAAAAGCGGCCCTAACTTTTATGATTCATTGTTTTTGTTCTTCTGTTGAAAATCCAGGTTAATTCAAAACAGGAAGTTGTTGATGCTCTTGTTAAGGGAAAGTTTTCTCTGGATGTTGCACGGGTATTGCTTGAATACAAAACTTTTGTTGAGATGTCGTTGCAAAGTTTACTTGATTTTAGTGGTCTAGAAGAGCTACTTCATTTCACTTTGTCCAATCAAACAAACAAAAGATATTTCAGTTATTTGTTTATTCTTTGTTCAGTGGGTGGCAACAAATCTCCGACGAAGTAGTCCATTAGGACTACGATCTTCTTCAAGCTACTCGTGGATATTCGACTTGAATGGCATCTCTGAGATGTACAAGTCATATGAAGATACTAACTTATGGTAAATCATCAGCAATGCCTATCGAAACAATCAAAGTTTGTGAACTTGTGTTAGACAAATAATTAATTGCACCATGCAGGGGGATTGTAGATGATGTGCCACGGGGAGTTCACATTAATTTCCTCAAGGCTGAAAGAAGTTTGCATAGATGGGCTCTTGAAGACCTACAGAGGATTCATACAGCAGAGGAGCTGGCTGCAGATGAGGGTGGAGGAGTTGAAATGCATCTGCTCGAAGATGCTGGGCACTGGGTTAGCATGCTGCCTCATCATACTGATATCATAGCATGTTGCATGCCATACGGTATAGGTATATTCGTTACAAACAAGGTTTAATTCTGGACCCACGTCTCTCTCCTTTCAGGTTCATGCAGATAACCCTGACGGGCTCTTCAGAATCCTTTCATCAACCTTCCGCGTCGAGACTTCCATAAGAGGGGTTCAGGATTGAGGTGCAGAAACCCAAAGGTGCTGCAACGTCGCCACTTCAACTGGGTAAATGCCTGACATAAAGACAATACAGAAGAATTGTATCGTAATGCCCGTATTTCATCAGTTTTGTAGAATACGAAGAGAGGGGAAAACATAGCTGACAGAGCGAGTTGCGATAGTTTGCGTGGCAGTGCATTTGTTCATTCGTTCGTTCCATACTTCCATGTACCGTGTATGTAACATGACAGTCGGCTGCAGCTATACTGTAACAGAACCATCATGTAAGTATATCGTCATATACTGAATGAATATGTAATTGTAGAAAATGGTGTCACAAACGGTGGCAAACTCAAAGCTAGCTAAGCAGTGGTGGGTAAAATTGTGGCTGCTGGGGGCTCTGCGCCTGGAGCTGGGTCAGCACGCCGCCGTCGACCTGCTTGTGACCTCCCGGGTACGTGCCGCCCGCCGGAGGACCTGGGTGTTACCGGCAGGGGATGCCGGACGGTGATCGGATTCAGTGATTCACCCAGGGCGCTTGTGAATCGCGAGTAAAGGTGTCAAGGGGCCGTCCTGCTAGGCCCGCAAAACACAACTTTAGTTCAAAACGAGCTAATTTTGTGGAGAAAATTACAAGTAACCAAACGAGATTTGGACTTGGAATCGGGCTGGATCGGGCGCCGCCCTGCAACCTGATTCGCGAGGAAAACTTCTATTTCCAGCCAGCCATGTGCCCACGATAGTCCAGCAGCCCAGCAGGGGAAAGAAGCCGTGACCGCTTCAAAGGTCAAAGCTCAGTCAGTCAGTGTATCAGTGTGTACACTTCACTTCAAACGTCACAGCTTACGTCGCAGGAGAAAAGAAAGGCACATGCTGTAATTAAGAGCGAAGCAAATTAGCATCTTGGCAGTTTGCCACTCCAGTGTTTAGTCAGCTGCTGAGAATTGCACGTGAAATATACTGTATTAGCTAGGAGAAAAACAAGAACGGCACATAATTGACTTGACCTTCGATGCTTTAGTTTGGTGAGACCGCGAGCTCTCTTTTGGGTGGCATGTTTGACGCACGCATGCTTTGCCTTGCCTAAATGAAATGAACCTAGTGCGTGCTTCCTACCCTTTTTGTCTGGTCGCTGGCAAAGCCGACCAAAATGCACCGAACTCCAAAACGTCGCCGAGATGCCACTACAAATATCAACGCACCAGGAAAGTGGAAGAAATCTGCTCGTTTACGAGGATACAATTCTTAAAATTTTGGTCTACGTACAGTTCTTAAAAGAACGCATATGCCGGCAAAAAAGTCTTTAAAAATAGAAATCAAGAGATATACTATGTTTTAATGTTTTATCAACAATTCACTCCTAGTCGGCAATCCCTTAACTTTACATCTGGACTTTTGACCATTTCAAACCGATATGTTTTGTCATAAAAGAAATGGATACGTTTATTTCCTCACCCAACTTGAAGTGGTTTTCTCGTCAGGGTGGCGTTTGGGTTTCGGCCCGACTTGCCAGTTGCCACATGTTTTGTTTCCCCTCTCACTCATGCAATCTCAAGCTCCTTATGGTGCCATCCTTTACCTTCTTTCCCTCCGCTTATTTCTTACTATCTATGTTCCGAAATATAAGATGTTTTTGCTTTTTTTTTTCATTCGGATGTATCTAGACACATTTTGTGTGTAGATACGTGCATTTCACTCTATATATAATCCATATCGAAATATCTAAAACATATTATAATTTGGAATAGAAGGAGTAGTTCATATACTTTTGTAACCAGGGCCGACTCATAGGCAAGAAAAACAGGGACCTCGACAGGAGGAGGAGGCACCCAAATACATAAGTGTACTAATAACTACTATGTATTATGTTCGAGAGACTATTGAATATTATTTGAACATTCAATTTGCAGAAAACAAATCCACGCAACCGATCAATAGTGTATACCACATGCGTAGGAACAAACCAATCTAATCAACGACAAAGAGAGTTTCGTTAGCTTGATAGTCGCGCTCGGATGAAAGTTCTACAATTTGTACCACTAACTGATATACTATATTTAATTATATGCATGAATCTTTATTTACAAAATATGCACGCACGCTTGTACAAATAAGATGGTCCGAGCAGACTATGGATGAATATATCAAACAATCAAATCATATTTACGTGAAAGCAGTAGGATCTATTTAATTAATTTATCCGGTGGTGGTTACTATTAGCGATGCTATTTGAATACCATGTTCGCTTCAAGCACAAACATTGGCATATCATTACCATACCCATATTGAAACTTGCAAGTCATATTTGAATACGAAAATAAGGGTAAAAGGGTGCCAACGTTCAGTTTATACTCTGAAAGTCTCTATAAACATGCTTAGTTAATCATACACCCACAATCACTTTTAAGATATTTTTATACCATATTATTAGATATCTGTACCATAAATATGTATACACTATATATTTCAGGCAGTTATCTGAAATTATTTGAGGAAGAAAAACGATGATACAAAATATAACATAAATCTAGCACATTACGCTTCACTCAATACAAGTTTTCTTATCGAGATGGGTAAATTATCTCTCATAACACTGTCGCCATCTCTCAACTATATGAATTACGACTATATAGAGAGAATGTCACAACTAAATATTAGTGCTTTTATGTGGTTAAGAATGTCGAATAAGAAATAGAGAACAATATACTTATTAAGATTATAGTGTGCTAAAATAAGTATAAAGTTTAATATAAATTGTGTTAAGATCATTTTTTCGAAATCCAAATTTCGTTTGGACCTACACTGGTCCTAACATGTTTATTTGTGCCGATGTGGACAAACACTTGATAGGTTGGGTAACGGGTATGGATTATGTCATTTTATTTTTGTCAAATTTGTAGTTGTGGCACCACCGGTCTCATCCTCGCGCCCACTTGAAGGCTTTGGTAAAGGCACTAACAACTTGGCTCCCCAGTTGGGTGCATTTTATCTTTCTTCTTTGCCTGCAAAATCGTCCATGACAAAATCATTTGACTAATCGGGTTAGTGACTACAACAGGATCATGTGGTCTAATTGAAGCATTATTACGTTTTGTACAAAGAGACCACACATAGCTATAGCCCCAACAGGCATCAAAATTTTGTCCTTCTTTCCAAAACATTGAACCTAAACCCCCAACAAATGATGCATTGATGTTGGTCTTCGCTTAAAGCCAAAAGCACAACAAGCAACATTCCATGTAAATCTAGCCAAATGACAAGAAAAAAATGGTATAGTTTCGTTTGCATCACAATACTGAAACATCCAATCTCCCTTCCAACCTTTTTATGCCACATCTTTGGTAAGAATACAGTTACGAACCGCCAAAACAAAGAAACTATTACTTTGGCTGGAATCCTTAATTTCCACAAAGATTTCAAAGGAAATCCAAGAGCATTTCACTTCAAAGCCCTGCACATAGATATGACCGTAAAACCCTTAGTATCCAACTTCCATATCACAACATCATTCTCCTCTGAGAGGGCAATTGCATCACATTCTTCTTTAAGATCCAACCACATCCGCAGAACATTATATGTCAGCGTGCAACAAAAACTTCCATGTAGTACAAC
The DNA here is from genome assembly GCA_947311845.1 of Poa pratensis. NCBI lineage: Eukaryota > Viridiplantae > Streptophyta > Magnoliopsida > Poales > Poaceae > Poa > Poa pratensis. The sequence goes on along the minus strand of CAMZMU010000055.1, from coordinate 14,312,488 downwards.
TTGAATTACAAAATCCTGGCAAACTACAGTTTGAATCGCTAAAATTAGATGGCAAGAGTTAAACCATGAGTTGGTCTAACACAACTATATGGAGGTTGGTTCACGTTTTGGCAGAAAACCTGTTGAGCACAATTGTGAGCTACACCATTGAAATTCATGGAATACTCCTAGGTTCACCTAGGAAGTGCACTAGTGGAACTTCGCGATGTAGTGGTTGATGTTCTAGCGGATGCGATTTGGCATGAAGATTTTTGTTTGAGACGGTCTTAGCGAAAACTTGGTTCTGAAATAGATATTCAAATTTCTCTACACATTTTTTTGCGGGAAACATTTCTCGGAATTTTGCTGGTAATATTAATCATGCTCCACACAAAAGTAATTACATAATAATATAAGTATGAAATGGATTCATTATTTGTGCTAATGTTTTACTAGCTCAAAGTACTACTAATTGCTTGAGACTGCAGCCTCTAGTAGAGTCTAGACGCGACTGAGATGATATGATGTCGACTTGGGGAGCCTAACATCATATGCGTGATCATACGAGACGTACGACCATAAAAAAAGGCTTTGACCATTTGAAAATCTTGACCCCGGCCGTTGCCCCCGTACCGACCACAAATATCACCACACGGCTGTATTACCGCACGCATCCACTCACAACCCGATCACAAGGTCAAACCCCAAACCGAATCGATCCTTCCATCAGCATGCAAGGTCAACTCGTTTGTGGGTTGACCTTCCCACACCTATATATACCACGCCGAAGTACGTACGTACACTTGGAAGCACCACCGGTGCAGGACAGCAGCAGCCACCGAGACTCAACAGATTAACTGTGTGCGTCGAGAGGTCAGCTCGATCGCGGCGATGAGCCGGGCGGAGGCGGAGGAGGAGCGGTGCCGGTACAAGGGCGTGCGGCGGCGGCGGTGGGGGAAGTGGGTGTCGGAGATCCGAGTGCCCGGGACAAGGGAGCGCCTGTGGTTGGGCTCCTACGCCACGCAGGAGGCCGCCGCGGTGGCCCACGACACGGCCGTATACTTCCTCCGCGGCGGCTCCCTCTCCGGTGATGCGGCGGCGCTCAACTTTCCGGAGCGCGCGGCCGCCGCGTACGGCGCCGGATCCGTGGCGCCCCTGTCGCCAAGGTCAGTGCAGAGCGTGGCATCCGACGCCGGCATGGCCGCCGACGCGCAGCTCGTGGCGGCGCGGGAGAGCGCGGCCGAGGCTCCGACCGTGCCGAGGCAGTACGCGGAGCTTCGTGCTGACGCCGGCGCCGCGCAAGGTGGCGCGAACCCGTACACGTACACGTACATGGGCGGCGGGTATGCTGCTGGCAGTAGTGGCGGCCGGCGGGAGCAGCTCGTTTCAGGGGAGCTTAGCGTCGATGACATGGAGATTTTGATGTAAAAGCATACTCAAAGACCGGTAAAACTGAATTAGCTGATGCAGTGAATAAAGAGTCCGTACGTAGCCGAACGTGGGCACAATTCAACCGATCGGCGTTGCAATTCGTATGACTGGACCATTTGAAATCATTTCGCGTTGACATTTGAAATCATTTCTCGTTGACATTTGAAATCATTTCGTTGACATTTGAAATCATTTCTCGTTGGCATTTGAAGTAAGTACTTACATATGCACATAAGCGCGCCGCTAATCCATCAAAGCAGAACAGCTTTGTTCTTAATAATGGAACCCGGCCTCTCTCGGGGGGACGTTTGTAAAAAAAAATCAAAGCAGAACAGCTTCGATGGGGACCTGAAACGAATCTATCGCGAGAAAAATCCACTCAACCACTGCCTGTATAGGTAGGCGAGATTTGGGCGATGAGATGGCGGTGGATCTGTGTTCATTGACCAGCCGACCAGGCAGTGCTAGCTTAGCTGAGGTGGCCTTTCTCTGAGCAGCTACGGATCGACCGAGACCGGTCAATCACCAGCAATCTTTTTCGCCTGTGGAGGACAAGGTTGCAGGCCCAGATCGGACCAGCCGAACTTCCCATTCCAGAAGCAAAAATCGGTTTTGGCAAGCGGCCAACACGACTGTCGCCGCGTGATCGCCTTTGCTTGCCTTCATCTTCTCCGGCATGCTGCTACGTAGCCGCCTTGTTTGTCCCCTTTCTTCTCCGCCACGGCGCCACCCGTCCGGTGCCAATTAGCTTTCAGGGGTGGCCGGTCACTGTCGAGCTCGCTGTTGCTCCTCCTCCTCGGGTGCTCCTCCCGCCGTTCGTCGTGCCTAAATTCAGGGCAGCGAACAGTTCGCTTCACAAGACCAACGCGTTATTTTAGTGCAGTTAATTCTTTTGGATTGTGTTTTTTCATCTGTTTCATTTTCCGGAAATTATTTGACATAAGAGAAGCTTAGGGTAATAGGGTTAGCAAAACAGTCTTCACAGCATGAATTTGACCTGAGAGTGCACCCTGCAGGTTCCGACTGTTTGTCGACGAGATAACATGACGCAGTAATTTCAGGTTACGTAAGTGCTGATACAGTCTACAGCCTACAAGCCGGCTAAGAGTTGCCACTGAAATATATTCAGATAAAGCAGAAAAAAGAACAAAACATATCTGACGGCTGGAGCAGATCGGCTAGTCTAGGTGGACTGGAGACTTTGTAGTCTGGTTTCTAGAGAGACGGAGAGAGATAACATGACGCAGTAATTTCCAGGGCGACGTCGCAGTATAAATTGGACAGTTGAACTGTCGCCACTCAGCTCACACTATTACGCTGTGCATTCCAACCAAGTCCCTGGTCGTTACTCGAGCTACCCTGTTGTCCATTTCCTGTCTACTGTATTTGACAAGTTCTTCAGAACATCGCCTAGAAGGAAACAAAGTCAGTTACACAAGCTGACACTGTAAATTCTTCGTGGCTGCTAACTTGCTATTAGCCGGGCACATAGATGCTATCTCACGGTCGACGATAGTTGAACAAAATATTGAGTTCGCCAGGTCGAGAGAAAAGCGCCAGATGGTGCGAGAGCTTTGGACGCGGATACTGGTACGCACAGAAATGATTGTCACGATCTGTACCCAACTTTGTGCCCAACGCGTTTGGATGATCAGAGGCGATAGATACAAGGGCAAAGTACCTGTGCCTGAATTTTTTTACCTCACAGGTGCAAGGTAAATCTCTTTATTGTGTAAGATAAGAGCATAGATGTCATAACGGGCAATACGCACGACAGATAAAGCTTAGAACTCCTGGAGTTACAGACACGAGCTGATGGATCACTGCACACAGACACATACCACCGCTATACTTTCGAGTCCGACGTCGTTCTTTTTTCCTTGCAGAAAAAGTATTAAAGGTCGTTGTACATCGACTAACAGTAAATACAGTCTACAGCCTACAAGCCGGCTAAGAGTTGCCACTGAAATATATTCAGATAAAGCAGAAAAAAATAACAAAACATATCTGACGGCTGGAACAGATCGGCTAGCCTAGGTGGACTGGAGACTTTGTAGTCTGGTTTCTAGAGAGACGGAGAGAATAACATGACGCAGTAACTTCCACGGCGAAGTCGCAGTATAAATTGGACAGTTGAACTGTCACCACTCAGCTCATACTATTACGCTGTGCATTCCAACCAGTCCCTGGTCGTTACTCGAGCTACTCTGTTGTCCATTTCCTGTCTACTGTATTTGACAAGTTCTTCAGATCATCGCCTAGAAGGAAATAAAGTCAATAACACAAGCTGACACTGTAAATTCTTAGTGATTGCTACAAGCCGGGCACATAGATGTTATCTCATGGTTGACGATAGGTGAAAAAATATTGAGGTCGCCAGGTCGAAAAATGCACCAAAAGACGCGGGAGCTTTCGACGCGGATATTGGCACACACAGAAAAGATGCATTCATTCGCGAATGTACCATTAACCTGTGCCACCGTGTGGGTTGTTCTGATGAATGTCACGATCTGTCCCCAACTTTGTGCCCAACGCGTTTGTATAATCGGAGGCGATAGATACAAGGGCAAAATGCCTGTGCCTGAATTTTTCACATCACAGGTGCAAGCCAAATCTCTCTATTTTTGTAAGATAAGAGCATAGATGTCATAACGAGCAGTATGCACGACAGATAAAGCTTAGAACTCCAGGAGTTACAGGCACGAGCTGATGGATCACTTCACATACCACCGCTACAACATCGTTCTTTTCTCCTTGCAGGAAAAAAAGGTCGTTCTACATCGACTAATAGTAAATATACATTATTGATCCAAGTAACACAAAAAGGAAAAAAACAGTCTACGCACAGAGCAAACAGGATAGTGACCACTGACCGGACGAGATTACTCAATTATGTACAAACAGGATAAGCAACTTCAAGAGCTATCTTCCTTTGGTTTCTGGCTCAGCTCCGCGTACTGGCCTCCCAACAGCTGCAGAATCTCGCTCCACAGGCAGGAAGGGTCTGCCGTCAGGGCATCGGTTATGAGGCCGGAGCTGCAGGATGTGACGACCCAGTACCCCGCGTCGATCTCGCTCAGCAGCTGGTCGTGATCCCAAGCGGAGTAACCAACGTAGAACTTCAGGTCCTCGGGGTTGACTGCACCGTTCTTCATCAGGTGCCCAGCCTTCTGCAGGTCGGTCCTGAAACCGAAGCAGATGCCTGGCGCCACCTCTTCAAACCCCTTGATGGGCCTACCCTCGTTGGTCTTCATCAAGAAGACGCTCATGTCCACGGGGCCTCCGAAAAATAGGGAGCAGTCGCTGAAAGGAGTCGCCTGGTCGCGGAAGGATGGGTTTACATGTTTCATCTTCGTGTAGAGTGGGCGATTCAGGATGACGCCAAATGGGCCATCGTAGGCATCTCTTGAACCTAGTTTGAGGAGGAGAATGACAGTTCTTTCGAAGGTACCATTCCCATCGAGCTCTTCAGTGGCAACTAACACACATCCAGATTCTGGGGCAGAGATAGAATGGGCCCATTTCCGAGGAAGACAGTGTACTGGTCCATCGATTGATGTCTGTGGTAGAGTATTTACATCGACTGCTTGCTCCTAATTTGAAGACATGATGAAGAATAAATTAGGAAAACTATTTTTTGTATCAAGTGTGCTAACAGGACAACTTTTTTTCAGATAAAAAAAGGTAATAATGCAATGTTTTTGTATTAGATATAGCACACTGAAAATCTTGTTACACTACATAATGGAAATGCTCTAAACGGCTCACGGTTAAAAGTGAAGAAAACTTCGCTATTCTACCGCCAGGAACTTTAACGAGAGTTGATTCAAAGAAGACTCGTAGTGCAAACCCTTCATGAAATCCAGTGTTGGAGCATGTTAAAGACATGGGTCATAGCTAAGAGCCTAATTTCAATGTTCCTACAAAAAGAAGACAAGAATACTCTGAACTAGGATGAAACGTTGACTCTAGAGTAGTTAGAACAAATGTGTGCTATATGAAACACATAGTTCTTCTGAAGTTCCAAAGATCTCACGGAGCTCCTTTTAGAGAGCTTAAGTTTGATGCTGGGTGATCATACAGGCCAACTCAACCTACACGATTGCCAAATGAATACAAGTGAAGCAAAAAAAAAGTACCAGCCAATCTGTTTATGATTGTAAAGTGTATTCCGTCATTCCGTCAAGGCTATCCTAGTTAGGCCAGTATCTTCATAATATTTAGCAACAGTGACTATACAAAGGCAGATCAAATACTTTCCAAATATTGACTTCATTAACAAGATAATCCATAGCCAAAGTTGGGATAAACTGTTTCGAAAAGATTGGTCTTACCGATTTTGGGATCACAAAGCTCGCTCTCACATCTCGCCAATATGACAAGTTGCTGGGTACGTACATTGTGTCATTGGATTTCAGTTCACCATGATTTTGGCTTATTGCACTGGAATCATCTCCAATGGGAGAAGATGCATCACCTTTTCCTGCATTAAGAAAACATCAATTCTACACATTATTTATGAATCATGCTTAGGCCTTTCCACTAAGCATTGCAATAAGGAGACATCAAACCTATCTTAATATGCTAACTCAACTATTCACATCGAAACAAAGCACTGCCGTTGGGGGAAAAAGTCAGCAACAACTAGGACTAGAAGCCCACAATTTCTATATCCAAATCAGCGCAGTCAACCACTATTATTTTTCAATGAGAAACTGCGGCAGGAACATTTTAATATCCAAATAGAGTAATAGAACTCCAACATGGGTCAATATCGAATATGTAATCTAACCAATACTATATCCATAATCACAACTGGAAACCCACCGAGGTAGGCATAAAAGTTTCCAACATTTCATATCACTAATTTTACCATCACTAACACCAAACTCTGATACTACAAGAGGATCATCACATGTTTCCTAATTCGACCATTTCACCAACAACCGTAACGATCACCGGAAAGCGGGCACCAGAATCGCACCTCCCGTGGCCCTATCGCTCCGATACGAATCGAATCTACAACATGTTTGACCATCTCCCACATACAAAAAATTCGCGCCGAGATCCCCCCCCCGTTCCCACTACTACACAACCGCACCAATCGACACCAGGAGCTGGGAAACTCGATCATACTACCAAAAGAGAGAAAAAATTACCCGAAGAAGAGGCCTTGTTCCTGGGCTCATCGCCGTCGCCGCGGTCGGGACCGTGCCTGCTCTTCTTCCCCGACGCGCTCACCGCCAGCTTGGGCCACCGGGCTTCCCTTCTCGATCCGATAGCCAGCGAGCCGGTCTCCCCGGCGGGAGGGGGAGCCCACGTCGGCGGCGGGTTGCGCCTGGGCGTGTGGAAGGGCCCGCCGGCCTTCACGTTGAGGGCCCGCATGTCCATGGCTGCGAGGGGGCGGTGGTGGGCGTGCCTGACTGGAATTGTTTTAGATCGCGGAGTGCAGGAAGGAGGAACCTAACTGGGGCATGGGTCCCCGACGACAGGGAAGGTGGTTGTTTGTTGTGGTGGCGATTAAGCAGCTGCCGTGTGAAGATTTTATTTCTCATAAAACTGTTCTAAAGACCAATATTCCATTATAAATAGTTTTTTTCTTATAAAAAATTACATATACTAGTATGCATACACATTTATCCCCAGGTTTTTCTAAACAGGGGCAACAACTTTAGCCCTATCATTTTTCTTTTGAAACGGGCAAAATCTTTGTCCCAATTTATTACTAATTAAGAAGAAGAGAGTTATCCGGTTAATTAACGGAAGACTAGACGAAAACCGGTAAAACAAACCCACGACCACAAGCGAACAACCCAATCAAACAACCACCCGACCGCCAACAAAAAAACACCCAACATATTACAACCATGAAGCGACAAAACTACAATCTGAAAAGGGTCCAACAATCAAGCAAAAAGCGGAAGCTTTCCTTATGACGCCAAGCTTCTTTCTTGCCCTCCTTCTGAGAGATTTCTCCACCTTCATGAATACACCGTCCGAAGCCGTTCCGCCAAGACGCAAGCAACATCCTTACCATAACCAGGGCAAGCCGCCTCCAGATCAACGAGCAAGTCGCATAGCTCTTTGCTCCTATCAATTAATTAAGAGAGGAGTTCGATTTCGGGACAAGGTGAAAAAAGGTGCCAAAACACAACAACACACCACTCCACTCCACTCAAGCATACTCTCCGGACATGATTCTCCTAAGCACTTAGGGTCGGCAATGATCGAAAACCGAATCTCCTTTTTGATCTTGTTAAGGACAACGAAAAGAGGGGCAAACTTGTTTTTGAAAACGCGTGCGTTTCTTTCATTTTAAATGTCCCAAGTCACAAGCAAGGGAGGGAGGTCAAGACTTTCCCATGAGGGCCGCTAGCCAAAAGTGTGCACCACTCCTTAAGGTTGATACCCGTCCAAAGGCGACTATCGAGAGCACGGATGCCTAACCAATCCTTGATGGATTCCCAAAGCCGAATGGAGTAGCAACAATCGACAAGATGATGATCAATAGTCTCCGGTGCACTTTTTTTTTTGAAACGAGGAAAAATGCTTGCCATTTCAGCCGTCCTTTTGCATAGAGGGCAAAGCCCACAATTTGGCCAACCCTTTTTTAGCTAGACGATCGGCCATCCAAAGGCTGTCCAAAGGCCGTCCACACTAGTTTGTTCATGTCAGAGGAGGTGGAGCCAAAAAAATTGCGCTTTGTAAGCGGAGACCGCCAAATAAACCCCATTCGCCGTGAACCTCCTAACAATGTCATCCTCCAAGCTTGCGTCAAGTTGAACTACCCTAAGTAGGAGCTAATGGTCAATGAACTGGCGGCGTGCTCAAAGGTGAATGCATCGTCCATTGGGATTTGGTCAATCCATGCATTGTTCGTGAGAGCTTGGGAGACCCTCCACTTCTTCCTTTTGAAAACCGCATGAACAAGGCTTGGTTTTGACGTGGCAGGAAATGATGATGGTTGATGGATGTATGGGCACTACTGGATTATGATTGTGCATTTAATCTGCAGTTACATTAATTATTCGGATTCAACAATTATCAAACCACAATTGGTTGAAGCGACGCTGACGTTTTCCGAATTCTCCGTTGTAGCAAATGGTTTTTCATAACACTTTGGAAGTATCATGCTCACAGCCCACCGGAGTTGGCGACGAGCTCGCCGTGGAGTGGAGCTAGAGATGACATTTGCCTTTGAATGCATAGACCGAAATTCGTAAGTACAAAGTATGCGAAAAAATACTTTCAAAAAAAGAAGAAGAAGAAATAGATTGGAGCGAGGCGATGACTCGGAAATCATTTTTGTAAAAGAATCACGTTCTCGTGCTGACGGCTTATGTACATCGAGTAGAAAAAAAAGGAAAAAGTGCTCCCGGCGGGGCTCGAACCCGCGACCTTCGGCTCATAAGACCAACGCTCTAACCAACTGAGCTACGGGGGCTGTTCTGCTTATCTTCATAATCATTTTTATTTATTTGTTTTAACCTGAGCTCAAAGACTTCAACAATATTGCTTTCTCACCTATTTTTCATGAATTGATTTTCGAAGTCTATACGCGCCGTGAGGTACTTAAATCGTATGTATTCGACGACGTAACATGATTTCACCACGAGTCCACTTTACACTGGGTTAAACGTCCAATCAAAATAAAGGGGTTGACATAATCCATTTATTTAGACATTTTTCCCTTAACTTAGATCATTACTAAGCTTTTGCCTATTAGATTGGATCATATTGTAGATAAAGGGATCTTAACTTCAAAATTCTTTTATAAGAGGAAGAAATATTATGGATGGGGTCCTTTCTTTTCATGAAATCTTGCTTTAAGCTAAGTGTAGAAAACAATAAGGTGTTGTTTCCAAGATTGATTTTGAAACGCATTGTTATGGGAATAAATATTCATATAGAAGGTTGCTACAGATTCCTATGTGTCAAATAAGTTATAGTTGACTAATTCGAGACAAGTCAAAAATATTCCAAGCAACAAGTTATGGCCAACAAGTCAAAATAAGAATATAGACAAAAAAGAAGAGTCAAAACATGAGGCCCAAGCAAAAAAGGAGAGTACGTGGTCTAGTTTGTCATAGACCATGCACCACACCCGGCCTTTCCCTATTTCGCCATGGGCTCATGGACCAAACCTTATGTATGTACAACTATATGAAAGGAAATATTAACAACTACAATATTGAGCAAATACATTATGAAAATACATCTTGTTGTGAATTTATTGAATATGATTTGGTACTTATTCCTTCATACTTGCATATAACTCAATTTATACGTCATCTATTTGGATCGGGGGGGGGGGGGGGGGGGGGGGGGAGGGAGGGGGTTGGAATCTCCAGTACATAAAATGCATGCGTTGTTAGGTTATTATTGAACATAATATAACTTGTAAGACACACTTGACCATGAAAAAAGGTAGAGAGTAAACCTAACAGTTCAATTTATGCTCTAAAAGTTCCTAAAATTTCTCTTACTTAATGATACACTGGAAGCCTCTATTAGACATATTTGATAGACTATACTCAATAGATATGTATCCTAAATTATTAAAGATAATTGAATCTTAACGTGCTACAAAAAAATAAAGAGGTGTACAATTTTGTCAATTTTAGCTTATTTCTATACGATAAGAAAGCTAACATAATTTTATTATTATGTACATTGCAGGCTACTTAGTTAAAGTTTATTTTAATTAATTGTGCTATATACATATTGGAAAGATACACTTATTAAGATTGTAATGTAATAAAAATAAGTTAGATGGAAGTATAAATGTTTAGTATAAATTATATTAGTTGAACTTGTGCTAAATAGATTTTTCCCGCTAAAAAGTACATGGTATAAGCATATTGCTGAGCTGACAGGAAGCATTTATTAATGTTTTTCTACTGAAGTTATTTCGGGCAATTATCCTTGTATTTTATGAAGCAATTGAATAACCATTTGTATTGTGTTTACTTATTCAGGATCGATACTTACCAAATAAGTGTAGTTAGAGTATATGGAGACTATAATGAGATAAGTAACAATGTCAAAGCTCATTATGCAACCCGTTAGAAGTTAATGCAGCAGCATATATGTCACACAATTAGTGATATGTACATTATCATAGCTCACAAATCATAAAGATTTTTAGTTGGCACTTGTTACATAATTGAGCCTGAACCTCAACAACTAGGAAAAAAGGTTAGCTCTGGGCAGAAGACCGTGCCAAAGGTTGTATGATTACCACTTGGCTCCCTGTGACGGGTGTAACATCATACTAAAGTTTCGTTGCACCTCATATGTTGTAAGTTCATTATATTTTGCTTTTTTAGGTTGCTCTTTTGGGAGCTGCAATGTGATGATGTTGTGAACGGGTTTCTTTTTTAAATGGCATGGGACCATGTATTACTGCTCTAATAACGAGTTAGCTATTCATCATGGCCAAGTATGGCCACTTGCTGTTGTAAACTGTTAAATTCCTCTGAACAACCTTTTTTTGTGAATCTTTGAACAACCTTTTTGCTTCATGTATCATAGAATTATGCAAATTGTTGGAAAATTTTCTTTCATTCTATCCATTGTTAGTGAGCGTGGGACTAGTATAGGGATGATGTCACTGCCGTACGTGTTCTCTTCGTTGCCCATGTTATTGAAGGAGATATGCCCTAGAGGAAAATAATAAATGTATTATTGGTATATCTCATATATGTTCATAATTAGTTGTGTGCCATGCTATAACTGTGTCAACCGGAAACGTTGATGCATGTGTGGTATTGTAAACAAACCAGGTCCCTAGTAACCTCTATGTAACTAGTTCATTGAGATCAACAGATGATCAAGGTTTCCTGACCATGGACATTTATGTCAATTGATAATGGAGTCACATCGTTAGATGAATGATGTGATGGACACGCACCCAATGTATGTATCGCAATATGATCTAGTCACAAATATTCAACATTGCGATAACATGAAATACGTAGTACCCAAACCTTCGACCGTGAGATCATATTTAATCACTATCTCTGGAGGTTGCCTTGACTGCATCAACCGTCACACCAGAACAGGGTGACCATAAAGGTGTCTCTATCAGGTTTCCGAAGGAATAGGTTGAGGCGTATGCATCGAGAGCGGGATTTGCCAATCCACGTGACGGATAGATACTCTCGGCCCACTCGGTGAGATTACATCAATGAGCTTGCAAGCATGTGACTAGGTCACGAGGATGTAATATCACGGGAACGAGTAAAGATAGTTTTGTCGGTAACGAGATCGAGCTAGGTATTGAGGTACCGGAGATCGAATCTCGGACAAACTAAGTATCGCCAGGCAAAGGGAGTGGAACTCGATGCTTAAGGTTCACGCGACAAAGATATTCGTGGACGCACAGGGACTATCATGGGTTTCCACATCCCGCTGTTAGTCATTGATCGGATAGATGTCTCGATCATGTCTGGAGTGATCCTGAACCGTAGGGTGGCACACTTAAGGGTAGACGACGGTTAGGTTTTATTTGACACCGAAGAGAAAATAGAGAAGAGCACCGGAAATGTTCCGGGACATATCCGATGGAGTTCGGAGGGCAACGAAAAATGTTTCGGAACAAGAGTAAATTAGATAATATGTATTTATTATTAATTAAAGTAATTAATTAATATATATTTTTATTTAATTTAAATAGGCAGCCCAGCCCTTAATGGGCCTCACCCGGAAGGGAGAGGCCCATGGGGGGGAGCCGCACCCCAAAGAAGGAGGGGAGGGGCCGGCCTAGGTGAGCCACAACGGGCCCACCTTTGGCCGGCGCACCATGGAGGGGCGGGCTGGTGTGGGGTTTAGTCGCACACCGCCCAACCACCGAGGGTGACAGCCCTCCTCCACCTATATAATAAAGAGGTGCCCCCTTGCCTTTGGAAATTACCCAATTCTCTCTCTCATCCGTTTAGACGTGACTCCGCAATTGGAGCTGCGCACGGGTTGAGGTTTTCTCCACCATATGCACACCGCCGTGCTGCTAGTTCTTCGGTCCAAGTCTCCAACTTGCGCTACTTCGCTGGACTGTTGTCCGGGAGTCGTCGTCTACACCGAACGAGTGTAGAGCTACGAGTGCTGCACGTGCGGCACTAGGCGCGAGTACAACTACACGACCTTGAGGTCGGCGCCGTACGTCTTCATCATGGCATCGTCATCGAAACAGATCTTTTGATCATCGACGCTTACGGTCTTCAAAGGTATGAACACCGTTTCCTTTGTTACTTTATATCTGCATAGTAATAGATCTTGCCTTTTATGGTTATCGTTGTTAGGAATTTTTGTTTTCTGCATACGATCCCTTTAGTTATGGTTGCCATCCTGTATTCCGGTGACGGCGGCTACGACAACAGTAACATGGCAGAATTTTATGAGAGTTAGATAGAGCACTGATGACCCATAAGTATAGGGGATCGCAACAGTCTTCGAGGGAAGTAAAACCCAATTTATTGATTCGACACAAGGGGAGCCAAAGAATACTTGAGAGCCTTAACAGCGGAGTTGTCAATTCAGCTGCACCTGTGAATAGTCTTGCTCGACACAGATTATCAGTAGCAACAGTTTTATAGCAGTAGTAGCGGTGAAATAATAGCAGCAGTAAATAGAGACAGCAGTAGTGATTGCAGTAAACAGTAGGATTAAAACACTGTAGGCATAGGGATGGATGAACGGGCGCTGCATGGATAAGATAGCTCATATAATAATCAAGACATAGGCATTGCAGATAATAATGATAAAGCATCCAAGTACTAAGTAAACGTAGGCATGTGTTCCGTATATAGTCGTACGTGCTCGCAATGAGAAACTTGTACAACATCTTCTGTCCTACCAGCCGGTGGCAGCCGGGCCTCAAGGGAATCTACTGGTAATTAAGGTACTCCTTTTAATAAGTACCGGAGCAAAGCATTAACACGCAGTGAACACATGTGATCCTCACATCGCAGCCATTCCCCTCGGCTGTCCCAATTATTGTCACTTTGGGACCGCGGGTTCCGGACAACAATATGTGTATACAACTTGCAGGTATGATCAATAAACAGTGCATATCATTATGAAACAATAACATGTTCAGATCTGAAATCATGGCACTCGGGCCCTAGTGACAAGCATTAAGCTCAACAAGTTGCAACAACATCAATAAGTACTAACAACGGATACTGGGCACCATGCCCTAATGATCTTATAGCTTATTACATGAACAATCTCATCCAATCCCTACCATCCCCCTCAGCCTACAGCAGGGAATTACTCACACATGGATGGGGGAAACATGGATGGTCGATGGAGAAGCGTCGGTGATGATGATGGCGATGATCTCCTCCAATTCCCCGTCCCGGCGGAGTGCCAGAACGGAGTTTCTGGTCCCCGAAATAGGTTTCGCGATGGTGGCGGCGTACGGTGATGTTTCTGGATGAAGTGGACGACCCCCCGACGTTTTTAGGTCAGAAGGGTTAAGTAGTCGAAAGGGGGACTCGGGGAGGTGCCCGAGGCGCCCTCCTCATGGCTGGCGCGGCAGGCCCCGGCCGCGCCACCATGTGGTTTGGGCCACTCGTGGCCCATCTCCGCCTCCCCTTCTGGCTCCGTGAGTCTTCTGGTAAAATAGGAGGTTTGCGATCTTTTCTGGTGTTTTTCCCGAAAGTTGACTTTCTGCACAAAAACAAGACACCAGGGCAATTCTGCTGAAAACAGCGTTAGTCCGCATTAGTTGTATTCAAAACACACAAGTTAGAGGTAAAACAATAGCAAAAGTGTTCGGGAAAGTAGATACGTTTTGGACGTATCAACTCCCCCCAAGCTTAGCTTATTGCTTGTCCTCAAGCAATTCAGTTAACAACTGAGTGCGATAAAAGACTTTCACGAACACATTTGCTTCATATGATGCATATATTCTCACTATATGTACAAATGCTTAGCAATTCAAGATGAGGCAAATGCAAATAATGTCACTCAATAGGCATGTAAACTATGAAAAGATACCAACATACTAATAGCAACAAACATGAAACATATTAATTCACAAGATTGTAATGCTCATAATAGGATATGATAAGATGGTATCTCGCTTGCCCGTTTTTGTACAGCAAAACATAAATGCCCAGGCACCTCTGAAGTTCATGGGAAGACTAGAATCAAAGATATCAAAGATAAAAGCATCAAAGTTATATCATAGTTAACCACATTCTGGGACAAGCACATTACACTAAGAATGACAACTATGCTCTCGAGAAAGTGCTCAAAGAAAGGATGGTGACTCAACATGAAAGTAAAAGATTGGCCCTTCGCAGAGGGAAGCAGAGATTATCATGTGCTAGAGCTTTTTATTTTTAAAACAGAAGCAAAATTGTTTTGGGAAGTGTTTGTTGTTGTCAACGAATGGTAGTGGGTACTCTAACCCCCTTGTCAACCAGACTTTCAAGAGCGGCTCCCATGAAGGACGTTATTTCTACCAGCAAGGTAGATCATCCCTCTTCTCTTTTGTTTACACATGTATTTTAGTTTCATTATGGGTGACACTCCCCCCAACCTTTGCTTGCACAAGCCATGGCTAACCGAATCCTCGGGTGCCTTCCAACATTCACATACCATGGAGGAGTGTCTATTGCAAAATTAAGTTGCTTACTGATAAATCAGGGCAAAACATGTGAAGAGAATTATTAATGAAAGTTGTAATTAATTGGGGCTGGGCACCCCGTTGCCAGCTCTTTTTGCAAATTATTGGATAAGCGGATGTATATGCCACTAGTCCATTGGTGAAAGTCTGAAGTAAATGACAAGATTGAAAGATAAAACACCACATACTTCCTCATGAGCTATAAAACATTGACACAAATTGAGAAGTACTTTGAAGGTTTTAAAGGTAGCACATGAAAATTTACTTGAATGGTTCGAAATGCCATGCATAGGTATTTATGGTGGACACTTTGGAATAACTTGGTTTTCATGGTTTTGGAAGCACGAGCAGCATTCCCGCTCAGTACAAGTGAAGGCTAGCAATAGACTGGGAAGCGACAATCAAGAGAGCAATAACCGTCATAATCATGCTTGCGACAAAATGAAATTAATTGAGACATAAAAGTGATACAAGAACTCTGAGTCAAAATAAATCATCAAGGCTTAATTGACTTTTGTTTTTCAGTCATACGCATGCATGAGCATGTGCCAAGTCAATTCAAATGAATTTTCAGAGGAGGATACCACAATGTCATACCCTCTATGAATAGAACAATGCAAGCAAACATCAACATAACATGCTACCACTATTAATAAATTGGGACCGATCATGAGAGAACAAGAACTACTAAGCATCCACTAAATGACATATACCTCACATGAACCAACTAAGCATGCTCACATAGATGAGTATATGTACAAAAATGAAAACAAATAGAGTTCATACCAGCCTCTCACCCCAACTCAAGTTGTTGTAGATCATCCTTATTGCTTTTTCACTTGTGTTGCTTCGAATGATAAGAATGAAAACCAAGCTCCATCGGAGTCACGGATGCTGTCCAACTCTGAAAACACTATACAAAACCAAAAAGAAACAACAAATATTTTTGGGTTTTCGAGTTTTTGAAACAAGAGCAAAAAGAAACAACAATAAAGCAAAATATTTTTGGATTTTTGAATAACAAACCGAATTTTAAAACTAAGCAAACTAATACTGAAACTTAAAGAAACAAATGAAGAGAAACAACAGAAATATTTTTGGTCTTTTTGTGTTTTGGAATGCAGCAATAAAAGGTAAACAATTAAAAAGAAAGAAAGAAAACTGCAACATGGATATACAAAGTATCGACAAGATATGATATGTAAATGAGTGAGATGTCGATATACCTCCCCCCAAGCTTAGGCTTTTGGCCTAAGTGGAGATCAACCCATGGTGCCCAGGAAGTGGCGCCTCCATAGTACGACGAGGAAGGCCCTCGTCCTGGTAAGAGCTGGATGACGCTCCAAGGTAAGTGACGGTGTAGCCATCATCAGGTGCTTCTCCCTCCTCCTGGTGCTGCTGGTGAAAGCCTCGCACTCTAAGCTGCTCCTCCAACGCCTCCTTGGAGTACGACCACGGTCTCCTGTGTAAAGGGAACAGATCGGCCTGGGGCAAAGGCACTTCATATTCATCCCCGTTAGTAAATAAAACTTTGTAAACAATGTTTCCTAAATGAGAATTAGGTGTGACAAACTGATGGCCTTTCATAGCAGCAATATCAAGTCTAAAAGGGGTTAGCTTCTCATCATTAGGACTAACGGAAAGACCTAGATATGCGATAACTCGTGAAGCAACAATTCCTCCATAAATAGGTCCACTAGCAGCCAAACGGCGAGCAATAAGGGCACCAAGGTTGTAAGCAGTGTTACCATTAAGTGCAGCAGCAAGAAAAGCAAGATGATAATTAGAAATGTTACTAGTGTTTTCCCTACCAAGAATGCTAGTAGCAAGATAATAAACGAAATATCTAATGGCAGGGAATTGGATGTTCCTTATCTTGCCGCGCTGAGCGGTGCGGTCATCGTCGTTGGTCACTCCTCGGTAAAGTTCCACAAAGTCTTTGGTGTTCCCTGCAATCTTCTTTGCTGTACCTAAGGAGCAATATCTATGGCAGCACAAAAGTCTCCCAAGCCCATTGTAACAGGCCTGTCATAAATCTTAAATTGGACAGTAGGCGCATAAGATGAATTCACAAATTTAAAACTCTCAACAAAAGTTTTGGTGAGCCAATAATGTTGGTCGCCTCATCCTGCATATAAGTGGTTAGGCCAACTCTCTGGATGAGGAACATGAAGTCATCAAGCAACCCTGCATTACGCAAAAACTCCATGCATGGAAAGGATGAAGCATTTGGGATTTGGTCATCCCCTCCATCTCCAATGTTCGGTGCAATGACATCCTCATCATAGGAACGCCTAACTCGAGTAGATGCCCTCAAAGGCCTCCTTGCTCTCTGAGAATCCCTTTCAAACACCTCCCAAAGGTGTGGTTATGCATTTTCCTTTTCTGAAATTTTTTAACAAACATTATAAAAATTGATTTTGAGACATACAAATGAGGGGAACTACTATATGAACTTGCTAGAGGACTAAACATGCATCAAAACTGATTATATCAACATAGAACAAGCATGCATACTCACTTAACAAGTCACCTACAGCAGCAAAATACTCAAGGTATACTTACTAAACAAAATTCTACTTGGATACATGGAGGAGTCACATACCGGAGAGCAAATGGTCCAAATTTCAGCAACAAAGATGGGCTGAGCAAGGAGATCGAAAAATCTCGAGCAAGAGCAGCAAGAACACGGGTTTGAGCAATGGTGGTGTGTTTGGTCGGGAGAGAGAAAGAAATGAGAGGAAGATGGGTGAGTGGAGGGCCAGGTGGGGCCCACACCATGCCACGGCGCGGCCCACACCCCTGCCGCGCGGTGGGGTGGTGTGGTGGCATGGTGGGTCCCCCTGGTCAGCTCCAGGCACTCCCACATTCCTCTTTAAAAACTAATATTTATGGTATAATTTTCAGAAATTTTTGAAAACTTTCATTTTGCACATTTTCTGGATATTTAAATAATAAACTTAGAGCAGAAATAGAATTTTATAAAGACCAGTTTCAACTAAAACTTTGCAAGTTCAGTAACACAACAGTAGGTAAAACAAAGTTGAAGAAAGAAATGTTGTTTAGCTCTTTTATGTATGCAAATACATTTGATACAAGGTTGATCAAGTCTTGGCACCAAATAAATTTACATGACACAAATGATTTAAACATCATGAAACACTCATGTTACCTTGTATTGTATTGATATGGATCCAATCATAATGTTTTGATATCCTTCTTGATGATCATATATAGGGCAATCAATACTTCCCACTTTGATAGTTTTAAAATTGGAGATGGTATTGACTCCATAAATCTTGTCAACTTTCTTGGGGAAATAAACAGTATGTTCTTTATCATTAACATTGAAAGTTACTTTTCCTTTATTGCAATCAATAACAGCACCTGCAGTATTTAGAAAAGGTCTTCCAAGAATAATAGACATATTATCATCTTCAGGCATTTCAAGAACAACAAAATCAGTCAAAATTAAACAATTGTTAGCTACTTGAACAGGGACATCCTCACAAATGCCAACAGGAACAGCAGTAGATTTATCAGCCATTTGCAAAGATATATCAGTAGGTATCAATTTATCAAGATAGAGTCTCTTATAAGAGAAAAAGGCATAACACTAACTCCTGCTCCCAAATCACATAAAGCAGTTCTAACATAATTATTCTTGATGGAGCAAGGGATGGTTGGTATACCTGGATCTCCAAGCTTCTTAGGAACCTTGCCATTGAAAGAATAATTAGCAAGCATAGTAGAAATTTCCTCATTAGGAATTTTCCTTTGTTAGAAACAATATCTTTCATATACTTTGAGTAAGGAGGCAATTTAATAGCATCAGTCAAAGGAATTTGCAAGAACAAGGGTTTCATCCATTCACAAAATTTATTATAATGTTCTTCTTCCTTTGATTTTAGTTTCTTAGTTGGAAAAGGCATTTGCTTTTGAACCCAAGGTTCCCTTTCATTACCATGTTTCTTAGCAATGAAATCTTCCTTAGTGTACTTTGTGTTTTTAGTATGCTTTTCAGGTTCCTTTTCACTAACTTCTTTATCAAGAGCATCATTTTTATCCTTATCACTATCAAGTTCATTACCACTTTCAGTTTCAGCATCAGAGATAGATATACTATTAGGATCATTAACAGTTTCAGAGGATTCTACAACATTTTTATGTTTCTTCTTCTTTTTCTTAGAAGGAGAAACTGGATTTTCAGCTAGTTGAGAATCTTGTTCAATTCTTTTAGGATGTCCCTCAGGATATAAAGGATCCTGAGTATGAGCTCCACTTCTAGTGCTAACATAGACAGGTTTTAATTTTTCCTTAGAAGCATTGGCTAACATGTCTTGTTGCACTTTAGTGAGTTGATCAATTTGAGTTTGAACCATATGGAAATGTTTAATAAGCATCTTAACATCATTGGAGGTTCTCTCCACAATATCATGCATCTTACTAATAGCTAGAGAATTTTCATGCAAATGATTCTCTACTCTCATATTAAAATTATCTTGCTTAATAACATAATTATCAAATTCATCTAAGCATTGATCAGGTGGTTTAGAGTAGGGAATATCTCCTTCATCGAACCTGTGGAGAGAGTGAACCTCAATTATGGATGGATGAGGAATTGGCTTACACAAATCTTCAATAGGTGGAAGGTTCTTCACATCTTCAGATTTAATACCCTTCTCAATGAGAGTCTTCTTGGCTCCCTCATTGTTTCATCATTCAATTCAATCATACCTCCCCTCTTCTTTGATATTGGTGTCGGTGTAGGTGTGGGGGTCGGCGCAGGTAGAGTCCAATCATCATAATTCTGGCTGATTTTAGCCAATAATTCTTCAGCTTCTTCAGGGGTTCTTTTCCTGAAAACACAACTAGCACAACTATCCAGATATGCTCTAGATTCAATAGTTAGTCCACTGTAAAATATATCAAGTAGATCATGCTTTTCCAAATCATGTCCAGGCCGAGCTCTGATAAGAGAGCAAAACCTTGTCCATGCCTCTGGAAGTTTCTCTTCATCTTCCTGGTCAAAGTTATAAATTCTTTGCAAAGCATCATGTTTAGCACTAGCAGGGAAATATTTCTGAAAGAAAACATCAAGCAAACCAGTAGGACTAGTAATAGAACCAGGAGACAAGTTGTTATACCAAGCTTTAGCATCATCTTTTAATGAGAAAGGAAAAATCTTAGCAACAAAGTAGCTACGCTTCTTAATATCATCAGAAAATAAGCCACTCAAAGTAGAGAGCTCATTCATGTGCTCTACAGCACTTTCACTCTTAGTGCCACAAAAAGGAGTTTTCTCAACAATAGATATATGAGATAAATCAAGAGAAAAATCATAATCCTTATCTTTAATGTTTATAGGAGAAGTGGCAAACTTAGGATCAGGTGACAACTTGTATTTAACAGCATGTTGTGCAAGAAAATTTCTCATATTACTTGCACCAGTAGTAGCATTACATTTATCAATAAAATCATCATCAAGTTCCACATAAGTTTCATCAGGATCATCATCACAAGTATAATCCCTTAACTCAGGTGAATAAACAGGAGTAGTAGGACTTCCATTAGGTGTTCTAGTATTTTCAAGTTGTTTAGACTTAGCAATAGCAGCATCTAAAAGTGGACCTAATGAAATATTCTCATCAATCACAGTAGAAGCATCATCAACATTATCAGAGGCAATTTCAGATTCAGCAGTAGTACCAACACGTGAAGATTGTGGTGGTGTAACAAGTTGACTCAATACAGATGGTGAGTCAAGAGCAGCAGAGGTACTAAGTGTCGTACCTTTTCTTGTAGTGGAGGCAATACATGGACCCTCTCATCACGAGCTTTACCCATGATGAATAAATTTCAGCGAGCAGTATAGATCACAAGTGAACTCCCAAATAAAGCTATGCTCCCCGGCAACGGCGCCAGAAAATAGTCTTGATGACCCACAAGTATAGGGGATCGCAACAGTCTTCGAGGGAAGTAAAACCCAATTTATTGATTCGACACAAGGGGAGCCAAAGAATACTTGAGAGCCTTAACAGCGGAGTTGTCAATTCAGCTGCACCTGTGAATAGTCTTGCTCGACACAGATTATCAGTAGCAACAGTTTTATAGCAGTAGTAGCGGTGAAATAATAGCAGCAGTAAATAGAGACAGCAGTAGTGATTGCAGTAAACAGTAGGATTAAAACACTGTAGGCATAGGGATGGATGAACGGGCGCTGCATGGATAAGATAGCTCATATAATAATCAAGACATAGGCATTGCAGATAATAATGATAAAGCATCCAAGTACTAAGTAAACGTAGGCATGTGTTCCGTATATAGTCGTACGTGCTCGCAATGAGAAACTTGTACAACATCTTCTGTCCTACCAGCCGGTGGCAGCCGGGCCTCAAGGGAATCTACTGGTAATTAAGGTACTCCTTTTAATAGTACCGGAGCAAAGCATTAACACGCAGTGAACACATGTGATCCTCACATCGCAGCCATTCCCCTCGGCTGTCCCAATTATTGTCACTTTGGGACCGCGGGTTCCGGACAACAATATGTGTATACAACTTGCAGGTATGATCAATAAACAGTGCATATCATTATGAAACAATAACATGTTCAGATCTGAAATCATGGCACTCGGGCCCTAGTGACAAGCATTAAGCTCAACAAGTTGCAACAACATCAATAAGTACTAACAACGGATACTGGGCACCATGCCCTAATGATCTTATAGCTTATTACATGAACAATCTCATCCAATCCCTACCATCCCCCTCAGCCTACAGCAGGGAATTACTCACACATGGATGGGGGAAACATGGATGGTCGATGGAGAAGCGTCGGTGATGATGATGGCGATGATCTCCTCCAATTCCCCGTCCCGGCGGAGTGCCAGAACGGAGTTTCTGGTCCCCGAAATAGGTTTCGCGATGGTGGCGGCGTACGGTGATGTTTCTGGATGAAGTGGACGACCCCCCGACGTTTTTAGGTCAGAAGGGTTAAGTAGTCGAAAGGGGGACTCGGGGAGGTGCCGAGGCGCCCTCCTCATGGCTGGCGCGGCAGGCCCCGGCCGCGCCACCATGTGGTTTGGGCCACTCGTGGCCCATCTCCGCCTCCCCTTCTGGCTCCGTGAGTCTTCTGGTAAAATAGGAGGTTTGCGATCTTTTCTGGTGTTTTTCCCGAAAGTTGACTTTCTGCACAAAAACAAGACACCAGGGCAATTCTGCTGAAAACAGCGTTAGTCCGCATTAGTTGTATTCAAAACACACAAGTTAGAGGTAAAACAATAGCAAAAGTGTTCGGGAAAGTAGATACGTTTTGGACGTATCAAGCACTTGAAACGAAAGCAGGGCAATGTTGGAGCTTGCCAAAAAAGGTAGGTATGGAACAATGGCGGAGCGAGACAACTTCTGTAGGATGGGAGCAAAGGGAAATGTGTCGCGAGAAAGAATAGAACCGCAAAGGTGTTGGCGTACACTACTGATTATTGTACTCCCTCCGTTACTAAATATAAGATGTTTTACCTTTTTCAGGCTCACGCGTATCTAGACATGTTTTAGTGTAGATACGTATGGATCATAAAAGGCTAAAATATTTTATTTTTAGTAACAGAGGGAGTACATAGGTAGGGGGCATACTGGGACAGAACAGGCTCGATCGTGTGTGTAGCCACGCGGCCAAAACCACAAGGGTACTAGATTCCACATGCCCAATTGTAAAACATAACTCGCTAATTGTGATTCGAGATTCCGTGCTCCTGACGTCGAGTGATCCTTGTTTTTTCTAAATCGGAAAAATATTTACGAGTTCCAAAATAAATAAAAAATCTGGATGTAGCCGATGGTGTATTCCACAAACATGTATTAACTCAATTTCAAATGCTCTGTATTCTAAGATACACAAATGACAAAAGTGTGGATTTAAGTATGCATATTTTCAAATATCTAAATCTATCATATTTTGTCATTTTGTGTAGCTTAGAATACAGAATACGAAGTGTTCGAAGTTGCTATTTTGACATTTTTTAATGTTTTTAAAGTATCGTGATCACTAGAACTCGGGAGCCAAAAACGCGTGAGAAAAGCTAAAGAAACGGTGGATGCACGTAACCTTCTTCCTGCTAGATCTTGTGTGTAGGCAAGAGTACATGAGACGGTTAATCGTGAACAACCGCTGGCTCCCGAGCAAGGACATCGTGGTCACCTGCTCCTAGTGAGATGTCAGATCGGCGCTTGTACAAGGTTAGTACAAAACATCTTATATGCTCGGCATCCTCCTCCAGAGATCAGCTCTCTTGGCATTCAAACCGAGGTCAGGCCGACAGCACAACGGAAAAGAGAGAACGCTGGATATGTGTCCGGACACCAAACTCGCGTACCACGACGAGTCGAGCTCGAATAACGTTGTATTTATCTTTTTTTTTGCCGCGATAATGCGTGGGAAGAATACGCGCGCTACTGCGCTAGAGACGTAGAGAAAAGAATCCTTTTCTTTTTCAAACACGAACTTCGAAGCGTTCTCTGAAGGGAGATATGAAAAGAACACAAGGGGAAGACAAAGCCCGCGCTCGTGAGTTCGGTTCGTCTCCACTATCCAATTTCCTTTCTACAAGCGAGTTTCTAGGTCGAAACCAGCGAGCAGTCAGTCTCAATCCACCACCCTAGCACCCAAATCCCCAATCGTCCCCGACGGTCTGAAACTGGAAGAGCTCGCCAAGGGATTCAATCGGGTTGGGGAAACCAGGTGGGTTTGTCTTCTTCCTCATCGATCTGGAACACCAGACTACCCTCTTCTCCTCTGTCTCTCTGCGGGGACACCCCTCTTATCGCTAGGTTTACATACTGTGATAGCTTTGATAACTTTGTATGATTCACCGGACAGGATGGTGCGGCGTCAACGCAAATCGCAACAGCTCCGTTCTGCCGCTCTGCTTAGCTCCGGCGGCACGGCAAGTGTGAATAAGGAGGAGGAGGAGGCTGAACACGAAGGTCACCTAAAGCCTGCTGATGTTCATGGTCGTGAGTCCATACCTCTTGTGCCCTCTCCCTTTGCAGCCTAGTCTTAATTTAGACCTCTCTCTGTACTGCTATCATGTCTGAACATTCTGTGGCATCGCGTACACAGTTCACTCTGGTGTGAAAGTAAAGTTGGATATTGATGATGACCATAGCAAGCCTAACTTGGATGGTGAGTGAACACACTCTTCCCCAACCTTCGCTTTCTGGATTGGCAGCTTACTGACTAGTGCTATATCATATACCTTTGCTTTCCTCTAGGAGAAAAAAAATGTATTTTACATGCATTACCTTGAGCTTGCTATTGCCAGTAGTCACTACCCTTATTGTAAATATTACCCTATCTGTTACAACTTACAAGTGCCCATTGAATGAATGATTCTGTATATTCATATGGGTGCAATATTGGTAGATCTATTAGCTGAACTTGGGTCGCAGGCTGTAATCATCTAAGTACAGTTCTAAGATAGCAGACAAATTAGCTGATTTATCAGATGAATTGTAGGGATGAAGATGATTCCAGGGTTCTCTTTCCTCGCTGCGGTAACGCTAAATTTGCAGGTTGCAAAATGGTGCATATCCAGAAGAAGCCACTGAGGAGAAGCTGTCGGGTCAAGTATGGCAAGGACAGTCGCTATGCATACATCATGTCAATATCACATCGAATGAAGATGTCCCCTAGCAGTTTGGTATCAGGGGTTGAAGGAAGGCTATTCCATAACGTATTTAACCACCTGATTGATGCAATCGTATCATCTCACACTGCTGGTATGTGCTAAATATGTATTTTCTCGTCAAAATTACACTGCATTTGTGCTGTAACTTGTGAAAACATGCTACCACTTTTGTATCTAACATTCATTTGTGTACCTCTGGACTAGGGGGCAGCGAAAAGGCTATAGTAGTGGACATTGGCTCGGATGGGTGCAATTCTCTAGTGCCTCTTGTCAATCGAGAATGTCTTCTAAAGAAAATCTTGACACTCTTGCTCTGCATGGCACGCCGACGCCATTATAATCCGCCATCTGACAGTGAAATTGTGTGCTATAGAGAACTTAAGAGACATATCAGATGCGTGATTGCATACCATGAAGCGAAGGGAAGATCAGAAGGTAATCCAGTGCAATCTTTTAACTGTTGAAGCCATAAGAAGTTTCTGAGGATGTAATGTGATAGTCTTTCTGGTTCTTCTTCTTGTTTTAACATGCTCTATGGATTTTTGGCGTTGTTCCGTCACAGATGTCCAGTGGGAATATTCGAAGGATCCAGCAGGTTATCATAGTTTGTCATGCTCGCAAACAATATCAGCTGTCGAGGAGCTTATAGAGTTGACAGGTTCGCTTGCAAAGGCAATCCCGCAGTTTCAGGAGTTCAGTCAGAACAATGGTAAGTTAAGTTTGTATTTTACTCAGTGCCAACTATTCTTCAGTTTGCATGTTAGGGATAGTAATGCTCGACTTGTTAACGGATGGGATGACCTTCTCAGTACAGTTCAAATTGTTATGGTCATGCTCTCTACATCACTTGCCACGATACTTATATAGTATTAAGATACATGAATGATGATATTGTTTAATTTTACTCTGTTCCCTCCTCTTGCACATTTTTTTGACTATCTGGCTTTTACTTAACGAAAACCATGCTTCCCTCTTTCCTGTAATGATAATGTTCTTTCAGTTTGAATATTACTTTGCTTGAGGATATTTCTCTGTAGCTAAATCTCTATTTCTGCTGATAAAAGAAGTTTATTGAATGACTCTATTTTTTCCTCTCACTGACATCACTTCAAGCGGTATTCATCTTTTACATTGGAGTTCCTATTGCTACTGTCCTCAAGTCCTCTGTGCAAACTCTTTCATTGCAATTTCAATTTTAGCACCTGCTATTGCTATGCATGTGAGGATGGATTTTAGATCTCTGCCAGAACCAAATTGGAGTGTTGAAAAGACCAATGCGTTCTACTACAGCAAGTTGATTTTGGTTCTGCATGATCTTAAATGTTCAGGCTTGGCAGGTCTGTCTCCTGAGAGCAATGAGAAGAAATCAATCAAGACTTTAATGGATTATATAACATCTAGCCATTTACATGTAAAGAAAGGTGAGTGCTAATACCTTGTGCTGAACCATTACGCTGCTGAGAACATTTTACCCATTTTAAAGTGGTATTCTTGCAGAATATGAGGCATGTGACTCCTCTGTCTGTAAACCAGTTGGTGCTACTACTCAGAAGCGAGGAATAGGTACTCACTTTTAAATTGGATTGATGTCTGCTATTTTTTTGTATTGTTTTCTTTACCATGCTTTGCTGAATTGCAAACTTATATCTCTCTTTTTCTAAATGAGCTTTATGTTTTAGTACAAACTGGGTTTCTCATACATTTTGGATGACAACACAATAAAACATTCTTGCAATTGATTCTTTATTTACGTGTTTATCAGATGTATTGATAGACGATGGCGGCGAAGATCATTTTTACTCATTGGGTCCACTGATGTTTACAGCTGGCTTTTTTTATGGGAAATTGATAGAGTATATGAAGCAGCTGAGGAAGTCCTGCTTGAACTTGATGCTAGGCATTATGGGCAAACTGGAACTTGACGGGTACCCCGCGAGCTTATTTCCGGTGGATGATAATAATATAATGCTTGAATGGTTGAAGCAAGTGAAGTTTAATAGACCAAGAAATTCTGCAAATGACGTACATCGGTCTGTCTTACTTGCGCGTTATGCTGCTTCACTTATTCAAGGAATCTCTTCTAGTGTGGAAGATGCATGTGCAGAGTTGACTCATATGTTGCGAAGGCGGCAGCACTGCTACGAATTTGCACCTCAGGCTCTTCTAGTGTTGCTGCTTTTAGATTGCAGTAAGTTCATTCTAGCTTAACTACTTATACAAGATGTTTTATCATTTCACATGCCTTCTTGTCTAGATTAACCGAGCTACTTTGCAGCCTGGAGTGACCTTCGACGAGATATTTAGTGAATATAGTTATTAATCAGTTAATTGTAAGACTAGTTAATGACCTTTGGTGTACCAATGCTTATTTCTCTGCCAGGTGCATTTGGAAAAGCAGGAGAGAAGATGGCCACACTGCAGGATCGTCAAGCTCTGAATTCAGATTGCAGTACTTCCCGTCAATGTGGTGTGACTTATTTGAACTGCCACAGTGATGCCGAGTCGAACGACAATGGAGTGAAGTGTGGAGACAGTAACACTGACAATGTGAAAATTCTCGCAACCATCTTCCAAGTCCTGAAGGGCATTGGAACATCAGATGTACTTGGCGCCCCGTCCCCTGGTAAGGTGATAATACTAGACCAGATTATGGAGCATGTCTCCTTATGCATCGATGGCTTTCTGTGCACAAAGGCGTATCAAAAGGAAAGAGACCTGAGACGAATTCCATATCGCAATGTAGGTAAGCATATCACCACTGCCTGTCCCACATTAGCCTTCATATCTGAGTTAATGGCACCCGCGGTCACACAACTCGTCGTCGATGTGCACTTAATTCACACTTCTCCAGAACGTGATTATTTGGTCACACAACTAGACAAGTGCGTGCACGCAGGTCACTGGCCCCACTTGTCAGTCCGTTTTCCGTTGGAGATGGCCACGTGGACGACTTTTTTTGCAAAAACACCCCTGTATTAATATTAGATGGATGTAAATGTAAAATTGCAGGGGTATATTTTTTATCCCAAATTTGGCTCGTGTTTTAGTCATCTGTTCAAAGTCAAACTTCACAAATCCAGGCAATGGAGGAGGCGGCCCCGGCGGACGGCGGCGCTCATGCCGTTGGCGACGGTGCTACGGGCGATGGCGGTGGTGTGGCCGTAGGCGGCGGTGACTTGAGCGTCGCGGCCGCTCGAGTTGTGCTCGTGCAGGCGAAGCTGGAGGCGACCGCGGCGGACGCCGGCGCTCAGGCCGCGGCCGCGCCTGGTGTGCTCGTGCAGGCGAAGCTGGAGGCGACCGCGGCGGACGCCGGCGCTCAGGCCGCGGCCGCGCCTGGTGTGCTCGTGCAGGCGAAGCTGGAGGCGACCGCGGATGGAGACGGAGGCCGCGGAGCTACGCCGCCTCCGGTGCGCAACGCCGTAGATCTTCCTTGTAGTGACCTAGCACACCACTGCATGTTGTAGTGTACAAGTCGTTGACATAATACTCACAGAAGGACCATTCCGTAAATATTACATCCTTCAGAGTAGTACAACAGAAACATAGTCGGTCCAAGGTAACACTATAGGATTACAACACTATTCATTACAAAATCTCGAGAACCTCCTTTACAAACAGAAGTAGATCTCGTGCAAATGAAACTTCCAGAAGACTCAAGTCGAAGCACTAAGCTGGTTACCAGCTCTATTTCTAACTCCTAATCCACTACTGCTGTTGACACAGCCCTAATCTATCCATCTGGAATATCTTTGTCTGGAGTTGTGCTTCTCCTTCCAAGAATAGTCGTCTTGTCGTAGGCATTGTCGTTGACATGTCCACCATTGAGGGTTGTTGCCACCCCTCCGTTGGCAGACTCCACCAGATTGATTTGACTCCTCGTCGAAGACCTCACCAACATCGTGATGGATTCCTGTCCTTCCTCGGCTAACTCCAATAATCTAAGCAGGGGGTCAACGGAGGAAAGAGTGAGCAACACGAGCGTTACTCAGCAAGTTCATATAATAGGAGTAAGGTGTTTTATGCACTAGCTACCATCCATACCAAAAGGTCATGGATGAACATGCATATCTTTGTAAAACATTTTTAGGAAAAGATTCATTTTATCTTCAGAAAACTATGCCCGTCATCGATTCACAGGTGCTAGGGCCTTGAGGAGCCTCCTTTCCTGCAGCGTTCGCCGTTCCTTCCTGGAACGTGGAGTAACATGTCACATTTTTACACTCTGCAGAGGTGCGTTACTTTACCCATAAGAGACCAACGCCTTGTTGCACAACCGGGCGAGTCTTTCCCGTCCACACTTCCTATGGTGTGGGGCCCAGTCGTTGATCCAAGCCATTCGCCGTGCTTCTCCAACAACCCCGCATGCCCACCCAATTCATGCATAGCAGAATAACCCCTGGCTCTACCCCTCACGGTAGATACCTAGGCATCCCCTTGCAGACCATCATAGACCCCAGTTACCGTTGGGAATTAAGGGATCCCACCCATGTGCATGTAGTCCCGCAAGATCTACAGCCTAAGGAACTGGCAGTCCGTTGACATGCGAAAGGGAGAAGATCACAGATGACTTTCCCGTCCCATTCCAAGTCTCATGGTTAACGCTTCATTTACGGCGCAAGAACGCTGGCGGCATTGGTTCTTAAGTCCTAGGTAATACTTTCCCGTGCAAATGGAACCTCCACCAACCACATCATTCCATGGTTCCATCTGCCAGCCAACAATATATATATATAGCAATTCACATCATTCGAAGATAGGTTTTTCTTTTTCATGCAATGATAAACCATAGTATTTTTCATTTACTTTGATAAACATAATCAAGTAGGACATGAGCAAGAGTGAACTTGCCTTTTTGACTACAAGATTATGCAGCCAAGGTCTTTGATACAATATAGCCTCCAAAGTCTGGAAAGAACATCATTGGTCCGGTAAGGACTAATGTTTGAAGAAGCAATATGCTATTATGCATAAGGATGAGATGCATCGTCCTAAACCCCGTAACTGACTCTCGATGATTGAGGATGGTGTGGTTTTGGTGATTACTTTTAGATTTATCTTATCTTCAAGTTTACTTCACAAAACAGATGACTGTAAAACTTTAACCTTAAAGAACCATATTAAGTCTAAGAATAAAGTAAAATAACATCACTACATAAAGTGGTTATATTAGAATTGTTATTGTCTTTTTGTTTGTAAAGACCATGTTTTGACTTGAATTAATTAAAGTACATGGTGTAGTATTATTATTCAAGAATACAAAAAGATTAACTTTTGAAGAAATAGCTAATAAGGTGGTATTAATATTGGTCATGGCAAAAAGAATAACTTTTGAAGAACAAATGTTGTAAACAATTGTTGGTATCATGCCACAAGGATACTTATTACAGTTAGTTGATGGTATAATATCAAATAGTATGAGTAGTTGTTTATTTGTTTAACTTCTCTTAAAGTAACATGATAATATAATTTGATTACTAACACTTAATGGAGACACAACAAATAATTTATATTAAGAAGAATTTAGTAGATTGGATTAAGAACTGAAACAATTATAACACAATATTAATCCAATTATTAAAGGTAGTAGTAGTATTGTTCAAGTTTTAATACATGGAGAATTCATTTTCATGACTTGAGAACTACATAAGATACTATTTATTTTTAAAATATCCTAACATAATTACTTGCTTAAAGTAATTTTATTTCCTTTATTTCATGTTATAAAATTATTTCATATTAAGATAAAATAATGTTTTGCTTTAAGATATTTAATTTTAAAACATAATGATTAATAATTGATTTGAGTTAAATCAACTTAATAGAAGTTAATTTATAAAAGAAATAATCCTTTTTGAATTATTTGAACTTATCACTATTTTTGAATTTATTTGATTATGTTTGTATTTGTACAAAATTTTAATATCATATTGTTTTAAGTTACAACAAATTGGTTGGTTTAAATAACTTTGGATTTAGTTTTTTTAAATTCTATATAAGACTCCTCACTTATTTGAAATATTTAGAATTTTAAACAAAAGAAATTAAAATTTCAATTTTTTTTAGAAGTTACGAAGGGGTCCCTGGGATTTTGGGGTTGAACCCAAACCCGAGTTGGGCTCGGGTGAGCCCGACCCTTATCCCCTTCTCCTCTCTTCTTCCCGTGCTCAACACCTTGGTCGCCTGCAGCTCCGCCGCCAGGCCCTGGTGCGCTCCGGCCACCTCTGCCGCCGGCGCCGCGGCAGAGGTCTCCTCCCTTCCTTATCCACCGCCTCATCCAGGCGATTTGCCTCTCGTGGTCCGGTGCGACCTTGCGCATCCCCAACTCCGGCTAGGTTTTCCCCGGTGGCAGCGCGGCCCTGCCGTGCTCCCGGGCATCCCTAACTCGCTGGGTGTTCATCTCCGTCACGTGGTGGTGATGTGGGGTGGTACTTCTTCCCCCTTGGCTCTCTCTCGCGGCCACACGGGCACTGCCCCGTCGCCGGCGATTTTACGGCCATGGGCGCAGGTATGATTCTTTCTCTCCCCTCTCTTCTTCCTCTAGGCCTACGAGCCATGCTCTGAATTGGTATATGGACAGGCAGTAATTGCTTTCTTCTAGGTTCTTGCTTATGTGATGGCTGTGGTGAGTTAGTGATGGTATCTGTGTGTGCTACTCTGAACCCTAGTGTTCAGAGATGTGCCACAGTTAATTCAATTATCTGCCAAGACTGTGTTTGAGGTGCTAATCCATTGATGGATATGTACCCAACAGTGCTACGGGATGCTGCTTCCACAGCAAAATTGATTCAAGCAATTTAAGCTTGCATGCCTTTGCTTACTTGGAGGAATTTGCTTACAGATGGTCTTAAATCTCCTTGTGAAATTGATTTCTGAAATTTTGTATCTAGTTGAATATATGGCTTGTGTTTGTGGTGCTCTACTATGAGGTATTGTGCCCAGCAAACCATGTATACAATTAGTAGTACCTCTCAGCTATGAGAAGCATTTATTTGCTTAGTTGCCTTTGCTCATTCCTATGGTGAATTTGCCCCTGCCTATGATGCGAGAGACTGAGGCCCCTTTTTAACTAAGAACAGATTCTGCACTTAATCAAGAACCCCTATGAGGATTAAGCATAGCACTTCTATGCGATCTGAGGGAAAACACCCCACATAACTTAGTGTATCTAGCAGATTATTATACTGGAGATTAAATTCAACCTGCTGCTAGTTGTGTGATGGTGGTGTGGCTCTTCTAGTTGCTTGATCTACAATTCTGGTGGATTGACTTCTTGCTGTCTTGCTCCTTCAGCTCCCGGTTGCCTTCTCTTGAATCCCTAGCCTTTCCTCCTTGATCTCTTGGCCCTTAGCTTAATCTATCCCATCATGATCTTGCTCTGGTCAAGGTGGTTGTGGTGGATTTGTGGTGATATGTGTGGTAGCTGTGAGCTCTAGATGAGCTTGTGTGGGAGCTGATGTTTATCCCCTGGCTTGTTGCTGCGTGACTCCTTTTATCCAGCCCATGAGGCTGCTGTGCAAGTGACAGCAGTGTATGCTGCAGGGTGGTGTAAGCTGTGAGCTTGTGTGCTACCCTTTTGTGCTGTCGATGGCTGAACTTATCCTGCCTTGGGTGACTTATTTTTGTTGCCAAGTGTATTATCTGCCCATGATGCTGTGCTGAGGCCATTTAATTGGACTTAAGAACAGGTACTGCATTTGAGTTTGCCTAAATACTCTGTGATGTAATTAGCAAAGCATTTCTTTGCTAAATCTGAGAGTTAGCTAATCCTAACCCCATTTTGGTTTTATTATTTATTGTGGTTTTCTTTTTATTTTGCAGGAATGATTTAAAAGAAGAAGATCAAGAAGAAGAAAGGACTACAAGACTTTAGTTTTAGGAATATATTTTGTAATCTTCTTTTATCCTAATACATTCATTTGTTGTAATTCATTTGTAAAGACATTGTATTTTTGTGTATAATCAATAAAGTGTATTATTTTATGTGTAATAATATTTGTAACACTCTTATAAAGCTTTAAGTATCTTATAATTCCTTTTATTTAATACTTGTGTATTGTTTTACTTATTTGAATGCCTTAGTTATATTTTGTTAAATTAT
The DNA here is from genome assembly GCA_947311845.1 of Poa pratensis. NCBI lineage: Eukaryota > Viridiplantae > Streptophyta > Magnoliopsida > Poales > Poaceae > Poa > Poa pratensis. Next base: position 14,279,656 of record CAMZMU010000055.1, on the reverse strand, counting down.
TTCAATTATTTAAACTATTCAATTTGAATTTCAAATTCCCATTACACTCAGAAACCTATAAGTCATGTTAAAATTTATTTAACCATCTTATGATGATCTAAAACTCCTATCATAATTTACCAACTTGAATCCAGTTGATTCAAATGATCCATAGTCCATTATAGACTTTATTTCAATATTGATCCCTCAGATCAATACTTGGCTTAAGCCAATTTCTTGAAGTTCTTTATCTAGTATCCAACATCCTTTGCCTCACCCTAGTGGTGAAGACATCCAACTCAGTCTTATCAAAGCTTTCTATTAATTGGTTATAAAAGAATGTATGTGTATTTTATAACATCAATTTGCCATATGCATATAAGAAGAATTTGTTAACAAGGTAGCTAGTCTGTCTTCAAACTACTTCTCATAGTCAAGTGGCTGAGATGTACTGAAGTATCTGATCTTCTATTTATTTGCGAATGACACTCAATTGTGTAAGCCTACAAAAGTGATTTGTTAACAAGGTTGCAAAGCTTGTTACCAAACTACTTCTATAATACATCAACATTGGAATATCACACTCTTTCTAGAGAGATTAATAAGACAAGGTTCTGATATAAGAGTTCCATATCTTCACTGTAGATGGACATAGTACTTCTATGCCATCCCAATGAAATCCTTCTTCAAAGTCTTCTTGTTGCTTTACCTTGTTCTCTGGTTAGCTCCTCTTGCTGAATGACTTTGAGAGGATGAGGAGATAAGAAAATAAGATTCTCTAGATAAGGTAAGAAGATCTTTGTTAAGATTTAGGTGATTCAGATTTGTCTGTAAGACTGACATGATTTCCATGTACTGGAAATATGTCAAGCACAATTCTTTAGACTGGATGCTAAGATGATAACTAGGAATAGATAGATTTATCATCAACTCCTAAAGTGATGTCTTGGTGTAATAAGTTATGTTCCTACTGAGTTAAATAGTGTTATCGTATACCTCTCTACCCAAAAATAGGGTTTTTGCCAAGATTCTCTCAAAGTTTATAACACTTAAGTTGATGATCTAACTTCAATTCCACCAACTCAAGTGAAACTTCAATCCCTTAGTGTTTTAAAACAACTGCACGAAAATTCTTCAGATTTTCTCATGCATGAATGCAATGCACACTTCTGTGTCCACTCTAATTTTGGACTCTACTCCTGGGATATTACACTCCTCGACTCCGGCTCAACGCGAATGGAGCGCCAGTACACGGTGAATACTTGGACATCGACAGTAGCTAGGTTTGAGGAATTCGGAACCAAAATTAGGTAGGGTTAGGTTTGTGAAAATGTTAAATAGGCAAAATTGCTTCAGTTTGGGATGTATTTTTTGTAGTGTCAAATTCTAATTTTGCAAACATTTGTACTGCATTAGGTCCGGAATCAACAAAGTTCAGCATGGCAGTTCACCACGGTGGGTTTTTTGTCGGATCTGGCGTCAATGTTACCTATTTGGATGGGAAGCTTGCGTGGTTTGACAACTTGGACAGAAACTATTATTTTTTGGTAGGACGTTGTTGTAAGACAGGAGGTAGTAAGCTCTACGCCAGAAGAAAGCTCATTTGTAGCTGAACATAGAGCATCTATACCTGCAGCTAGAGGCCCACTTGTTAATACATCAGGTAGAGCAATTGGCAGGGGAGAGGAGGAACAACAGTGGAAGCAACGACTCACGGGGGTACAGGAAGAGGAAGGAGAGGTGGTCCGAGAGGTGGAGGTACTCAGGCAAGAGGTGGTCCGAGAGGTGGAGGTGCCACAATTCCAGCTGCTCCTAGGACAGTTCCAGGTAGTCAAGGCACAGGTCCAGACCCTGGCCAACATAGGGCAGAGTGGCTCATGTTTGGTAACAAAAAAGCCCCAATTAACCAAGAGGAGGAACTGTAGTTTGTGTGTTCAATGTAACTGAAACTATGACTGAATGTTGCTCTGTTTGTGTGGTTTGTGCTTTATGTTTGAAGGGTACTATGACTGAATGTTAAGTACAATGTGAGGATGTGCTGTCATTTGTTTGTGAACTCAAACTGAAAGTTGTTCTCGAATGTGTTTGTGTGCTGTCATTTGCTTTATGTTCATGTTTGTGTGCTGTCATTTATTTGCTTTATGTTCATGTTTGTGTCAATATTGAACTAATGGTTGTACTCAAATTCTCAAATCACAAACTCATAGGAACATTCATAAAATTGGACAACAATTTTACATAACAATGGTTCAGTCGTAGGTCTCACATACAAACACAAATAGATCCAAATTGGTAGGTCTCACATATTACAAACTGACACAAATTGGTAGGTCTCACATATTACAAACTGATACAAACCAAATTAAAACAGGTCCAGTGCCAAACAAACCAAATTAACCATTACAACTGATCCATAAGCTAGATAACAGTCAACAAACTGATAGACTAGATAACAGTCAACATCCAAACGGCGGCGCTCATGCAGTTCCATTGTCACCAGGTCCAGTGCCGTCGATCTTGCCGCGCTAGTTGGTGAATGTGTGCATGCGGGTCAGGTCTCTGCCTGGTGACTCCGGATAACAGTCCAGCCCATGGTCTAGCAGCTCACCACGATCAATGACAGTGTTCATGTGCACCATCACTTCGAAATTTTGGTCCTCCTTCGATGTAGGAGACCATGGCGGCGGCGACTCGCCGTTTTCCTCGTCCCATGTTGATGGAGGTAGAGGAGGTGCCGGCACCTTCACATTCAGCTGCTTTGGCACCTGGCAAGGGTCGCGCAGCCAAGCGCTAACAGGCACGACACAACGATCACGCGCCGGCAGCATCTCAATGATCTCGCCGTCGAGAGCAGCAACCACTAGGTTCATGGACTGCGGCTCCTGCGCCTCCTCTGGCAGGCCCTCAAAGCTGAGAGTACACTTGTACTTCGTCTTCCCGGGAACTCCACGGCCACGCCACTTCCAGCGCCGAAACATCATGCGGGTGCCGCAGCAAAGAAGATTCCTCGACGCATCGACCACGCGCGTGCAATCATCCTCGGAATGGAACCGGAGGAAGAAGTGATAAGGTGGGGCGCACGGACGGATTTTCCTCGGTCGCCCAACAGGCGTGCCCGCGGTACTCCTGCTCCAGCTTAGCCATCCCGGCCGTGCGGGCGAGGACAATGCTCCGGAAGTCCGGCCGCAACTCCGGCTCGCCGCGCCGGAATTCCTCGTTGAAAATGCGGCTGTCCGGGATGCGCCGCCGCCACGAACGTGCTCACCGCCCGCGCCGGAACTCTCACCCCAGTCCTCGCCGACGGCCGCGGCCATCTCTCCCCAGCCCCCGCCGCCGGCCTCGTCGCCACAATCGCCGCCACCCACCATCGCCTCCGATCTAGGGTTCGGCCTCCTGGATTTGTGAAGTTTGACTTTGAACAGATGACTAAAACACGAGCCAAATTTGGGATAAAAAATATACCCCTGCAATTTTACATTTACATCCATCTAATATTAATACAGGGGTGTTTTTGCAAAAAAAGTCGTCCACGTGGCCATTTCCAACGGAAAACGGACTGACAAGTGGGACCAGTGACCTGCGTGCACGCACTTGTCGAGTTGTGTGACCAAATAATCACGTTCTGAAGAAGTGTGACTTAAGTGCACATCGACGACGAGTTGTGTGACCGCGGTGTCATTAACTCTTCATATCTTGAGAGCACATTAACTGAGATTTTGTCAAACACTAGCCTTCTTATCTTGAGAGCATCAAGTGAGGGTTTTTTTTATGTGAGATTTTGTGTCGTTGCACTTGCAGGTTCAGAGCTGTCTCGGATAAGAGACAACGGAGTTCCCAGATATTTGTATGATGGTTGTGTCTACAGGGCGGAAGTCATGTCTGAGCGGTTAAAACAACTCCAAGAGGGCTTCAATCTCGTTGTCCAGGCATTGCAGAAAGTAGAGATTAGCTAGAGGACGTGCAGTACAGCAGTGGGCATTCTCCAGTGGGATTCCTTGTGGGCCACCTGGGCATGGGCAGCCCGGCCCGGATGGCCCGACACGACCCGGCCCGAAAATGTCAGGCCGAGCCGGGCCAGGCTTGCACATCGGGCCGGGCTCGGGCCTGGAAATCGGGCCCGATACATAGGTCGGGCCGGGCTCAGGCCTAGCAAAAACAGCAAATCAGGAAGGGTTGGGCCGGGCCTGTCGGGCTTTATCGGGCTCGGGCCCGATTTCTGCAGCCCGACTGTCGGGCCGGGCCGGGCTCGGGCCTGGACTTTTCTGCATCGGGCTTTTTTAGGCCTGGCCCGAGCCCGGCTCGGCCCAAAAAATGCTCAGGTATACTTGTGGCCCGACCAGTCCTATTTATGCACCCAGTCCTTTGACTGATGGACATTTTGTTGTGTTGTTTAGATGAGGATGTTAGTAAGTAGGTACCGTAGTAACTTGTGAATTTGCCTTCTGGCTAGATCATTTTAATTTATGCCCCTAGTTCTTTGAGTGATGAACATTGTTGTTTGCTTTTCTCTCGTTACTCGGTTCGGAACGACTAGTTAAATCCCAGAACAACCTTGTGAGGTGGATTTTATGGATGCAACTTATCTGTGTTGCATAGTCTAAGTGGCAAATACATAATACACAAGACTTGGATTCAATAAACAAAATATACATACAACCACTTACACAATGGAGAAAATTCACAACAATATGAACTACTCCCCCCCCCCTCACCCCCCACCCATCTTCCCCTTCCCCCTCAACTCACGGTGGGTCCAAAAACATTGAGTTTAGAGTGGTAGATGTGTCAGGAAAAGAGTGGTCACCACCACCTAGGGAAAACACCAGAGCGCACAATGTAGAAAGAACACTATCACATGAAGAAACCGGCAGACAAGTCGACGTGGAGCGGCCTAAGGAAGCCGCAAGGGAAGTCGACGTTGAGCGGCATGTGGAAACCGCAAAGTCAGTCGACGTACATCGTCCTGTAAGAACATCTCCACTCGTGGGCCAACAGTCCTCCCAATAGACCTATTGGGCGCGTCAGACGAAAAATCTTGCCCACTCGCAGCGCGAATAGCCCAATTTCGTTCAGCGTGGCCCAATATTACGTCAGGCTCGCCTAGCCCCCCCCCCCCCCCCCCCCACCACCACAACACACACCCCTGTTGGGAAGATAAAAACAAGTGCTATCCAATGAAGATAGACTCAAGCTTGTTCAAATGAAATATTCAGAACCATCAAGAGGGAAAATACCAAGATCATAGATATGAGAAACCTCCCTAGCTAAGCGAAGAACCAGCAAAACTCTCAACATGAAAAAAAATTAATACGAAATTTGTTTTTGATGAACTTGATCTTTTCATAAAGATCATGACAAATACCAAAACCCTAAATAGATAAAATCCAAATAATAACCAAGAAAGATGATTCCAAGATGCAAAGGATTGAGCTCTCTAGAACTATACGATCAAACTAGTCACTCGAGAGCCCCCCCTCCCTTGATAGTACGGCTATCAATTCTATAACCGGGTCTCCCAGCTAACACCTTGAGACTATTAAATAGAAAACCTATCAAGGTTTTAACTTTGCCTTCCGCATATTTCACTTGAGTTAGATGATGACAATCTTGATCTTCTCATGTTGGACCATCTTTTTTGATTGCGCTCGCTTGGTGAAGACTCGCAAATTCCTCCCCATAAACCACTATGGGAAGCTTCTATTAGGCATATCTTTACTTGACCATTATCACCACATGGATGGCAAGCTTCAAGCATAACTTTGAGATGTTCGTCTTGAACTTGCACTTCTCAAACTTGATGACGACCACTTGATGTCATCCTACATGGGCTATATGAAATCTCCCTTTTGATGCAAATCCATGGAAAGATACCTAACCCAGCATAGAAACACCAAACAAAGATCATTGGTTAGTCCACAAAGCTATAATGAAAATTGCTTATCATACCACGAGATTAATTGATCACACTAGGTGCATCTTCTAGCTTTGTGTGTTTATCAACTTGAATCTATTATTTGCACTTTGTCTTGATCAACATTGCATCTATTCTTCTTTATTCATTATGATGATGTCGTGTGAAGATAAACATTAATGCCCACTAAATATTCTTCTTCTTCAAGACATACTCCCTCCGTTCCTTTGACTATGGCGTATATCTTTTTTTTGCAATTTTCACCAAAAAGTAAGGCGCAGGGTGCATGCAGATGGTAACCTCCCGAATTTACCCTTCAAAATCATGGGTTAATCAATGCATGGCGCTAGAATTGAGGGAAGCCAAGCAATCAGGGCCAATGTGCGCTGCTACGATCCTACGAGAGAGAATCCAGGAGCCTGGCGCTGCATTGTGAGGAGTAAATGAGAGCGATTAATTAGGGGCAAGGTTGGAAAGTAATCTCCCCGCATGTATCTCCTTAATTCTTGTCCCCAAAATTTCACTTTCTTATGGGACCAAGGGAGTACTTGATATAGGATCAACATTTTCATGAGCATTCTTCAAATATCCCCTTGAATAACACCTTTCCCATCACATACTCTTCGACTTGATTCCCATCATATATCTATAGGAAACAATGATCTTGATGCCAAATACTCAATCCATATCATTATCTTCATGACATACAACTTTGAATCCAACACAGGGTTTACAAGCATTACCTATGGACAAACCCTTCATGTATAACTCAATGCAAATATTAGCCCATAGGAGTTTTTATTAATAAGAAAACCACACATTGGAGCACCTAGCACTTTCACTATTTCATCAAAAATATTCTCAGCCACTAGTGGTGAACATGTTAGAGTATCAACATGATCATACTAGATAACATTCCCATCAACATAATTTTACCAACAAAAAGCTAGTGAAAAATAATTGCTACGTACTCCCGCCAACACGAAACATACATACAATGGATTATAATCATCTCCCTCTCTAAACAATTTTAAACTTGATCTCGAGACGGGAGAGGATGGTCAAGGGTGCGGGGAGGTCGGGTTGTTAGCTTGTGATTTCCTACCGAAGTCGGCTTCGCCACTAGATTTTGTGGTTTATGTCGGACATAGCTTGGCTTCAGTGGAGCTTTTGGGGCTAATTAACCCAAGTGGCTAATTTTACCTCCACAGGAGCTTCATTTAAGGACAATTTGGTCCATGAGGCAAGTGTGAAGAATCCAATAGTAAAAAAAAGGAAGTGTGATTGGATAGCCGAAAACGCTAACGTCCTGAGAGAATTACTGTAGTGCCTAGTTTTTATATGATGGCCATAAGGCGGAGGACAAAATAAAATAAAATGAAAAAAGTCGTAAAAAGCTGCCAAAACAAATGAACAAGTCTAACGTGGCTACCACATGAGGAGCTTGTGAAGCTGCTCCACACCCACAAAGGCCCATTCCCGCGCCTCGTTCCGAATGTACCGATGAATAATATGGATTATTTATTTTATTTTTACTCTACATGAATAATCTGGAGTGGTGTTTAGGCTATGCATACAAGTTAGCCGGCAGTGATTGTGCATGATTCGTGCAAATCACGCACACATGGACGCACGGTTGTTCAACCTAAGACTGCACACGGTTAACCGAAAACCGAGAAACCGAACTGAAAAAAGCCCTGAAAACCTACGCAAAAAAAAAAAATGGATCGGAGGTAGTACATGAATTACTTTCTAAAATTATTCAATAACAACTTAGAGGAAATTGCTGGTAGAGCCAGGTGGGCTGACTGGCCAGCGTGCTCCAATGATTGGCGGAGCTGCCTAAATTAGCTCCCTGAATAACGAAAGGCATCTGGCACGCTAGCCTGCGGAATGGGCGGCCTGGATGGAAAGGGAGCAGGCCGATATCACCGCCCGGATTCAGCCCATTTTGTACGGGAGTCAACGCCGCCGCAAACGGCCACCAAGATTCCGTGAACCCGGTGAGAAGTATTTTGTTTTACCGGCAGCTGGCTAGGCTAGGGGGTACACACAAAGAGACCCACTTGCATTGCACATGGACCCTATTTAGTAGTACTCCATCCGTTCCAAATTAATTGACTTTCATTTGTCCACACATGGATGTATCTAGACATGTTACACGTATAGATACATCCACATGTGGATAAATGGAAGTCAATTAATTTAGAACGGAGGGAGTAGTACAAAACCACTCTTGGTGTATGGCAACGATTTATTTGATTTTGTATTCTGCTATTACTGCATTCAAACTGAATTTGATTTACATGTTGCTGATTTAGCTAACCAGGAACAAAGAACTATTATTTAGTAGGTTTAATTAGTCTGTACTATGAGCAGTGACGGGGTAACACTCGTACAATGATCACCCTAAGTGTAATTATCGTACCCGTGACCTTTCGAAAGAAATAATGTATGATCAAGAACATCGATTACACGTAAAACAAGTATATTAGTGAGTGTATATATTTTTATGTGATATTTATTCCTTAGGAAAGGTCACGACATATTGACGATGGCCCGAGTACATTATGCTTAACGTTAATGAATTCGATTTACATGTTGTTGATATAGCTAACCAAGGACAAAGAAAGATTATGTAGTAGGTTTAATCAATGTTGGGGATATCGCTTGTCGGGAACTTATTGGTCGACCCAAGATAAGGGGTAAATCGGTCGGTTTATTGGTATATCGGGCAATTTATCGGCATATCAGTCGATTTTTCGACCGATCATACGCCGGTAAGCGATAAATCGGCCGGTTTATCGGAATATCGGCCGATATCTTGAACAATAGGTTCAGGCAATGAGAGGGTAGCATGTGCGCGGTGGTAACGCTAGGCGTAATTACGATATCACGCAAGCATATATATTGCTGTAAAAGATGACTGCATGGTCCAGTACATTTATTACAAATAACACGAGTATATCAGTGAGTGTATATATTATTCCGCCTGATATTTATTTCTTCGGAAAGGTATAACAGCTCGCGTACATTATAGCACCAGGTGAATATATATCTTATACAGATTTTATACACATTTTATATTTCCAAAAGGATCTAATGGGTGTGCCTAGCAGGACAATAAACCCTTTCCAAATAAAAATAGAAAATAAAAGTAAAGAAACGCAGTACCGGCAAGGGAAGAAAAATTACAGGGGTGGAGGAAACTCCAGTAGACCAAGATCAATCATCTGTGATTTCAGCGACAAATACCGCAGAGAGGGAGAGAATCCAAAGCCCTCCTTTGGGTTTGTCTCTTCCCCTCTCTCCTCCCCTTCTCCCACCCACCCCTGCTCCCCTCCTCCTCTGCGGGTGTGTTGTGGAGGGGAGGAAGAGCAAGAACCAAGAGCTGCTGCCAACGCTGCACAGCCTGGGCTCTCCGATCATTGATTGCCCATCTATTACCTTCCTCTTCTGTGATAATACAATCCCATCTATCCCGTTATATATACATCCTCTCTCGGCTCTTGCCAATCTCTCCTCTCTTTTAGATTTCGGGCTTCAGGATAGCCCGTAGCTTTGCTAAGTAGTTGCTCTTCTTGGGTTTCTTGATTGCTTAGGGTCTCCGATTTTTTGGGTCCTCGGTTTCTTGGTCTTCCCCCCAATCTTGCAATCTTGTTGAGTTATCCTGGGTGCCATCATGGACGATAGGATTCCGCCGCCCTCTCACTTGCAGTATTCACCGTCTCCTATCCATCATTCTTCGCCTCATCACCACATGAATTCCATGAGGTACACTTCCTCGGACAGAGAAAGGTGAGGTTCCTGCTTCGCTATTTCCTCGGTCGTCGAGTTTTTTTTTCGTTTTTGATCCAGCCCTTTGGGAATCTTCCGTGAAGTGCGAGATTTGATGCCTGCGGTGGAGATTTCTGCCTAATTACTCCGACCTTCTTTCAAGTGCTGCGATTGTGATGGAAGAGTGGTCTGTGGAAATAGGGATTTTGATGATTGCTCCTCGCCAATAGATTTCTGTTTCGCTTGTTCGTGTAAATTTTGTCTGTAATAAGTTGGTCATTGTTGATGTAGTCATGTGTAAATTTCTATGTCTTGTGTTGTATAAATCTAATCCAAGTCCTAGTTTTTACCGTGTTTTGGTTGGCTTCTAGTTAATCTAGATGCTTCGCATTACGCTTCTACTTCCTGTAATACCGTACTAATCTCTCATGTGAAGGATAGAGTTAGAGTGACCTGTGTAATGCTAATGAGCTTGTTCCTTTGGCAGATATCTGGCTGAGCTGCTTGCTGAGAGGCAGAAATTAGCCCCATTTGTTCAAGTTCTTCCGTTCTGCACCAGGCTCTTGAACCAAGGTTTAATTTTGTTTCAGGCATTACTGCAATTTTACCTGTTTATATGCTCTTTAACATTGTAGCAATCATATGTTGTCAATGATGCAGTACATTCACTCTTTCAGTCGCTACCACTGATTGCTATGTTCAGTTTAACTTAGTTTATCCTAGGTCTATTAGGTTATGTACTGTTAGTACTAGTTATAAGTTGCTATTACATTTGGATGACATGCTATATCTTCGTGGGTATACCACGCTCTACCTGTAGAAAATATGGGTATCATTATCATTTATTAGTCTATCAGATGAGTTAGACCAGACCTTCTGTTTATACATTTCTCATATGCCCTATCATCTAATATACTAGTAATAAGATTCGCAAGGTAGTAACTTGTCCAGTTCTATTAATAACTTTGCCCTTGTAACTCTGTCTCGTAACTGACTTCACACTTTGGAATTGACACTTTTTATATCGACAAAGTATATCTATTTTAAGCATGGTCCCCATGCAGCTTATTCCTATCATTCAACTGCGTGAAGTTACGACTTGCTATCTCGTTGTTGCCATAATTCAAGGCATTCGACATATTTGTAGATGATTACGGCTACTGTTTTTTTTCCTGATTTAGTGCGGCACAAATAGTATTACTCTTATCGTTATGCTATAGCATATTAAAAATCTTATCAGTTTCTGCCTCATCATCACCATGTTTTGTTCAATGCAGAGATTTTGCGGGCATCTTCGATGCCACCTAACCATAATTTTGTTGATGCTGAGAGAATCGAGCATGGTAGCCCTAGCCCATTAAGGTTACCTGGCCACCCAGTGAATGGTCAGCCAATGGATCTGGAGGGATGGTCAGGAATGCAAACAGAGGTAATGCAGATTCAGGCAATCGGTGGTTATCATTGAGATTTAATTGCTACGTTGTCATTGCATTTAAATCTGATGTGTACCCTGGTAAAAGAAGGAATTGTGAATCTTGGCATACCATGTAGTCAATTTAATGCACCAGTTTAGTATCATTAAACATGTAATTCGATAAGCTGACTTTTGTTAATGACAATCATGAATTATTATCCATTTGGACTAATCTTCTGTTCCTGACAACCACAAAAAATCCCTACGTTGTTCATATGTTGCCTCTCAGTTACTTAATTGAGATTAGCCCTCGCAACTGTTTTTTTCTCGAGGAATATTTATATTCCTTCTTTCTGTGTTGGCAAGTGCTCTTAATCTTGAAAAAAATATAACCTCTCTTTTTATTCAGCATATGGGAGTTATGCAAGCATCACCAATGAACTGGAATGGTGCTCCACCACATGCTGGTACCCCTGTTGTCAAGAAACTCGTGAGGCTAGATGTTCCTGTGGACAAGTATCCTAATGTAAGCATGGATTCTAGCGATTTCTGTAACTTTTTTTATCTTTCTTTTTCATGCCATGAATGATTCACACTCTTTTGGTTGTTCCTAGTTCAACTTCGTTGGCCGTTTATTGGGGCCACGAGGAAACTCCCTGAAAAGAGTCGAAGCTACGACTCAGTGCAGAGTTTATATTCGTGGGCGTGGTTCAGTTAAAGATTCTGTAAAGGTAACTAAGCACACTATCATGTACTGTTCCCCAGTTCCTGATTTTTAGTAACTATGTTTGGTTAAAACAGTTGGACACTTTTAGGATGATGTCCCATGTGTTACTATTATAATTATCACGTGGAATTAAATTAAGAATTATGTTGCCTCATGCTTAAATTGACTAATTTATTACTAGTATGTCACTAATACCATAAACAACTGAACCTTGGACTGCTCTACTTGATACCAAATGATTACCAAGTTTACTTCAAACTAACCAAACTATCTGGAGCTCATAATATTATTACCAAACCGCAAGTGCTAATGCTGTTAAGTTCGAATATTCTGTTATTTTCAAATTCAGTATCAGCTTCTTTGAGTTATTCTAGTATCATAGAGTGCATTCTAGGTTCATTGAGGATGTAATGTATGCATTGCCTGCAACCACGGATATTTCATCATAGTACTCTATTACTCAGTATACCTACTGTTACTTATTCATCCCAGCTGTTAATCTAGGACCCCTAAGTTAGTGGCTTTGTGGGTTAGTGCAGGCTACCTTTTGAACATACAGTTTAACTGCACTTGGTATAGGCAGAAAATTAGCACTCATTATTTGGATCTTGCTATTCTTACGGATGACATCTATGTTCGATATATCAATAGTATGATTCAAAGAGATGCCCATGTAATTTTAGCCTTAAGGTTGTGAGCTGTAAGAGAATCTAGCAATGTCGTTGCATCTTACAAGTCTTCTACCTCACAGATTCATATTTACAGTCATGAGCTTACAGCTTTATATTACTCTGATGCTAGTCCTCCGAATATAAGTCTTTTTAGATGCAAATATATGCTTTTCAAATCTGATATATTACTGCTCTGCTTCAAACATAAGCTTTTGAGACTATCAGTGCTATGGTGTTACCCTTGGGCACTAAAAGATGTCAGTCTTGCTCTTTATGGCTAGACTTTGGCAATGAACTTCACTTTTATGTATCTGTTGCATAATACAAGACTGTTGCACTCTTGTTGCATACATGTAATCTGTAGCTTCATTTTTGCTTATTCACACCCCTGGCGATACGAACGAATTAATGAATATATTGTTATTAAACTTGTTATTATAATATAGGAAGAGAAGCTGAGAGATAAGCCTGGGTATGAGCACCTCAATGAGGCACTGCATGTGCTTGTGGAAGCAGAGTTTCCAGCAGATATTATTGATGCGCGTCTGAACCAGGCCGTGACCATCCTAGAAGATCTTCTCAAACCAATTGTAAGCGCATCTATTTCCTCTTTTGCTTCCATCGTCATTGCAGTTCCGATATGCTGTTGCTGACTAGCGCTATCATCAGGATGAGTCCATGGACTACTACAAGAAGCAACAGCTGAGAGAGCTGGCCATTCTAAACGGCACTCTGAGAGAAGAAAGCCCAAGCCCCCACCTTAGCCCCAGTGTCTCCCCTTTCAACTCCACGGGGATGAAGCGTGCGAAAACGGGTCGGTGATCCGAGCCAGTCAGAAAACTGGTCGTGGTTCGATGTGTGATGACAAGCTGCTGTACTGCTGGAGATGATTGGTGTCGCATATGCTGGGATGATCATCAGTGCTGGCCTATGCCTGTCATGATCTGCGCGCTTTACCAACCATATGAAAGACGGTCCGTGGGTGAATGATGATGATGTGTCTCGGTGGGGTTGATGTTTGACGCTGTTCCTATTATTTATTCTTTGTGCAATCTGACTTTTGAGAAACATTAACATTAATTATTGGTTTGGGCAAGTTAACAAGGCCAGTTGGCCAAGCTGGGATCCTAGTGTCGACAATAATCAGTCAGTCAGCCAGGTATTGTTTGTACCTGGAAGAAATAGCTGTAATATCATAATACCGTGTCAAGGGCTGATGCTTGTGTGTGCCAGTGTGTGAGACACCAGTCAGTAGTACGAGACAACCAGACAAAGCATTGCTGGGAGACAGGCAAGCTCCGTTATAATGATGATGATTTGCATTGATAATTTCTCTTTCCTTGTCTCTTTGTCCAGCACTCTTGTGCTACAAAGTGACAAGTACCTTGTAGTAGAAAATATGCTGGCAAATTTCTCCAACTTTAGATTGTTTGAGTGGAATGGCATATGTACTATTAGAGACTACATGCCAAAAATTACAGTATCTTGATTTTATAAAAAGAATTGAGGTGTTATAATTTGTTACTAACATATTTATATCAAAGCTGATGATCAAATTATCTAAAAAGAAGGGTTTGATTATCAAATTTGCCAATGGGAGACCGTTGATAAATTGAGCCAGTCACTATCGCTCTCTGGGGCAGCTTGCATGTTACCATGTGCCAAATGAAACTTGAATAAGCTGCATATTTTCCTCCTCCATGTCCATGTTTTTCGCTGTGGCAGGTTGCGGCCAAGGGTGACTCATCTTCATGTGCACGGTGGCAGTTTAGATTTCGGCCAGGGCCACTGGCGGCCGATCTGGCATCACCACGAGAAAAGCCTCCCAATCATTCTGCGTAGCTTTTGCCAGAGCAGCAGAGTGAAGAAAGTTCGAATGTGGAACGTCACGGAGCTAGATTTACCTGCCCCTGCTGTCACCTTTCTACCCTTTACCTTTCCCTCGTGTGGTCCTCCCATGAGGAAAGTTCGAATCATGAAGAATAGTGTAGCAGTTTCTCTAGGTCTCGTCAGTCTAGTTTAATTTACTACAGCGTCTGGCCGGCACAGATAATTTTGACCGCTCTACTAGTCTGGGACTAAGAAAATCAGATGCGACTTGCAGTTGGAAGGCTGGCCACTGATTGAACAATCGCGTTGAATGGCCAATCGTGTTAGGAACTTAGAATTGTATAGTCTCCTGCAAGATTTCACTTTCTTCCCTATCAAAAAAAAAATCACTTTCTTGGTATCTCCCATGCATGGTATAGGAGGACACAACTGATAACACCGATAGAAAAATATTATTAACAGCATTTTCTTTTCATCTGACGTACTGTAGGACGAAACGTCTGGCGTAGTGCTGGGAGGAACAAGATCTCTTGCTGAGCAATGATGCCCAGGGAAAAGGAAATAGGAACGACTTCATAACGAGGTGAGGTAGCTAGACTATTGATAAATTAAAAAATAGTGGCATGCTTGACACGAGATTAAGAAAGATTTGAGGCGATGCTGTGTGCAATACGAGCATTTCAATGCCAAACAGCGTTCTGCGGATGAAAACATTATACTATCGACAGCGACCCTGTGAAGGACACTCCAAACGAGGAACGGCATCGCGATCACATGATGGTTGCATCCTCGCACATGCCTCACGAATTGATCCCCTTTCAGCCTCCACGAGGGTAGTGTTTCTTCTTTTTACTTGGGCGGCAAAGGGGATAGAATATTGGCGGCGTATCTGGTTGAATCCCTGGAAACAACCGCTGGAACATCAGACAAGCAAGAGGTCATTTCAGGTTCCACGTAGGCATGTACAAGTGCCTTAAAAGCTTCTGGATATATGATACACCAACCTGTTCGTTCACGCGCTGCTTAGTCTACATCCGCCTCCACTTGTCGATCTCCTTCGTCGTCGCCTTGATCAGCTTCCTGGTGCTCTCCATCACCTCATCAAATAGGACATCAAACTCTTGACTGCAGTTTTGTTTTACAGAATTGTGTTAGAAGGATGAGATAACACATGGCAGTAAATTATCATGTAGGAATAATATACTACAAGCTGCGTATTGCCTTAACTGACGAGGTTTTTCGTTATTGACAGAGTTGTGTTAGAAGTTAACATGTGCCAGTAAATTGTCATGTAGGAAGATTACACTACAAAAATTCAACGAAAATTCCAATCAAGTGTAGGAACCATATTTTGACATCTATAATACTAACACGTATGAGCATGTTAAAGGTCAAACAGACCCCTTCTATGGATGTAAGCATGTCAAACAAAAGAAAATGGCCAAATGGAGCCATCCTGCATTTTTGCATTAATATAAATTAGAGTTACTGTTTACTATATAAGCAGATTCAAGATCAAATACGGCCCATCTAGATGTAAGCATGTCGAACAATAGGAGATGCCCAAATGGAGCCATCTTGCATTCGAACAAAGCATAGAGTAACTGCTTACTCGTAAGGAAGACTTCTGGAGTTCTGAAATGATCTCCTGATGTTTGAATATTTCCCATACTCGTCATATGCCATTCCCTTTCCAAAACCATAACCAAAACCTATCCCTATTCCACATCCAGCACCAGCTCCAAATCCAAGCTGTAAACCAGAGAATCCAGCTCCAATTCCTGCACCTGTTCAGCCACATAAGAAATGAGAAAGGAAAAGACAACATAACATCATGTTAAATAATGTCTGCACTCAGCAATAGCTGAACAATATGTGTTATGGAGTTCAGAGTCACCAGCATAAATTAAAATGTTCTTGTCCAAGGTATTCTCCCCGAATGAACTCTGAAGTATTTAGAAAGCCAACATGGCAACACCATCTTATATATTCTGTTACAGCTTACAAGTAATACAAGCGAAAGGAACAGCTCAGAAATATTTAGGAAGCCAATGCCAACACACCATCTTATATATTTTGTTACAACTTACAACTAACACAAGTGATTATAGTGGGAGCAATAACTCAGAGCAGGCACATGGAACAAGATTTGCAGATTTACAGGCTTGTACACGGTGCAGGCGACCTCAGACATCCATGTGAGTATATGACGACCTTACAATACGATGTTTTAGTTTTCCCGGCTTTGAAAAGTTATATGAGTAGCTGTCTCCTTTTCAAGCTGGCTACTGGGTTCTGCACGGCAAACACATCATCCTGGCTATCTCCACTAATCAGGTTCGTTTGTTCTTAGAGGCCTACGTTATACACTAGGACAAACTGTCACTAGATACACTATAGTACCAATTATATTATGATTCTCTAGTCTTGACCGCAACTTTCCTCTCTAGGTAAGCATCAGACTAAGAAGAACATTTTGGTTCGTGAACCTCTCTTTCAGAAATGACCATGTACGAAGTACTATTTAGTCAGACGCATAAAGATATTTTGGTGCCTGTCCAAAAAACGACACAGATGATATTGTGTAACTAGTCGTCCATACAAACGAAAAACTAATCATCACTTCCAGACTTCCACTGTATCAAATCATTTTCAAAGGAACCGAATCAAACCTGTATGAAAAATTTGGGGCACAGATTTTCACAGTAATCCCACAGCAAGGGAATCATGCAGAGTCCAACATATTCATACTACAGGGCTAAATGATTGCACCTGAACCCGATAGTCTTACTACTTCGACAGTTGCTTGCAACTTATTAGAGGTGCAGCATATATGTTTTATACGCTTCAAACACATAAGAGTCTCGAATCGAATCATTCGAACTTCCTAGCCTGACCCTGACGGTGACGGTCCCAACTCCCAAATCCCCGCACACCAAATGTCCAGATTAAACACCGGCCGGCAGCGTACGTGCAAAACGAACCTACCATGCCCACCGCCGATTCGGTCCATGCTGACAGAAAAGAGGCGGAAGAAGAGGGGCATGCTAAATGGGTGGGGCACGTACCGCCGAGGAAGCCAACCCCGACGCCGACGCCGCAGCCGGCGCCGATGCCGAAGGCGGGGCCGAGCTTGCCGAGCGCGTCCGAGCTCACCGTCGGAAGGCCCCACCTCGACGACCCCCTCCTCCCGCCGAACGCCATCTCTCTCTCTCTCTCTCTCGCCCCCCGTGCGGTCCAGAAGGTTCAAGAGAGTTCGAGATTCTCTTTGTGACTCTTGGCCGTGGGGAGGAGTCACGGTGGGCATAAAACCCGAAACCCGAAGCCCGAATCCGAAAAACCCGAGCCCAAACCCGTATAACCCGAACCCGATAAACCCGAACACAATTACGGGTGGCAAATCTAGAAACCCGAAATTTATTAGGTAAATTCGGGTTTGTACTCCCGGTACCCGATCAGCCCGATTAACCCGAAATAAATAAAGTCCAGTGCTTGTAGCCTCGTAGGTAACGTAACAGCACATAAAGTAGTTCCACTGCGAGGCCCAAAGCATCCAGCCATCCACTAACTATGTACACGTACGCACTCACGCGGCACGCGGGATCGATCCAATCTGGCTCCATCTAAAAAGATAACTCGATCTGCTAGCTAGCTTCTCCACCTTCTGATCTCTCTCATACGCAGCTCGCATCTCACCTCTCTCATGCGCAGGGCGTAGCTCGCATCCCCGCACGGCGCACATCCTCATCGGCTCCAACTCCGGCAGTCGTTGCCGCCTGCGCCGTCCGCCGAGCTGGTCCCCAATGACTACTCATCTTCTTCTCCGTGTAGCCCGCATGACAGCGCTACCGCCGGCGACCGGCCGCGGCTTCCCCACGCAGCCTGTAGCCGCGTTTGCCACTGGAGATTCTTGCCTGAGATTCGCCGCACAGCGCTCTGTTCGGGTAAATCGGGAAAACCCGAACCCGAAATGTCGGGTACCCGAAATGTCGGGTTTAGAATATTTTGCTGAAATTACGGGTGTCAGATCTGAAAACCCGAATTAGAAAAAACCCGAAATACCCGACCCGAAATTTCGGGTAAACCCGAACGCCCACCGTGAGGGAGGAGGAAGGGGGACGGAGACGAGAGTGGCGGGTCCTCTTGGCCTCACACCTCGCCACCCGATCAGCCTCGTGATCCGTGCGCGCCCCAGTTTACGCTTCCGTAGCAACGTTTGCGCCTGGCGTTGTGAGGCCACCCCAGTTTCCTCGCTTGCCAGTTCAGACTTCAGACCCTTTTCAGGTATGCAAAAGATTTTTTTGACGATGAATATGCAAAAGATTTGGTGTATATTGTTCTAAAGATTCAGAAAATTTCCCAAAAAAAAAGAGATTCAGAACAGACCAAACATTCATATGGTGATCCTGAAAAGTTTATATACAGCCAGCTCTGTATGCTATATAGGCATACATGTGTTGCTGGGAAAAACCGTGCCTGCTCTGTATGCTGAAGAAATCATCGCGTCCCAGAGCTACGTATTCTGAACTGCTACAGAAATGGAGAATGTTTACAAACAACACTCGAAACATGTACAAGTGTTACTGGAAAAACTGTGCCTGCTTATTATGTTACTGGTGTTTACACCTTTGCCAACAAACAACTATATGCTGCCCGGTTGGGGGCCTAAAGAATGGAAAACATGTTGCTTATAGCAGGATGGTTGCTCAATCAAAAGGCAACCCCTGTTTTACATCACTTACAACAATATGGCGCGCTAGATCTCTGCTCCTCGGGCCTATGCGGAGCTTAAATAGATCACAGGAAAATTGGTTAAAACATCTGGGTGTGAGTAGAAGGCATTTTACATGATATACGGTGTTGGTAAAGTTAATTACAAGCTAACGATTCTTGACAGCATGTACGCATCTTCGAGCTCCCCGGCCAAAGCCTCGTTGGCTTCCTGCACGTCAAAGCAGATGTTACAGGAAATAGAGCAAGACCTTTGTTCATTTCATTTTACAGAAAAAACTGGAAATGAAGTCCCTGTAATAAGTAATTGGACTGTCTGTGCTTTTGTATGTGTATTTGTCCAAAAGTTCCCAGTGTTCATAACATGCGCTAATAAGGTAGTAACTTTTAGTGTTCCTGTACTTGAGAACCATACCGGTGAATTGGGCATGTTAGTTCTTGTTATGTACCGCCCCAATGCACCGTCCCCCCGGAGAATTTTAGCCCCGCACCCAGGCCTATCAACAGAACCAATAGCCTCCTCGTCCACCACAACAGCATCTACTCGCTCATTTCCAGCTTTCTCATCTGGGATCTGTTCACGAGGAATGTCAGAATGTGCGACTCAATTTTGCATAATTATTACAGAACAATGCAAGCATACCTCATACATGGCTTCCAGTAAGAAGCTCTCTAAGATGGCTCTTAGACCACGTGCACCAGTATTTCTCGATATGGCCTTCTTTGCTATTATTCTTAGAGCACCATCGGTAAAGTGCAGCTTAACCTGAAGAACCAAAAGAATAGAAGATTATAAATTACTGCAAACAAGCGAATCTATTATCACGATAAGTTTTCGTAAGCTCACATTGTTCAGGCTAAACATTTTCCTGTATTGCCTCGAAAGCGAGTTCTTTGGTTCTGTAAGAACCTGAATGCATATCAAATTTACTTCAGTTAGCTTCAGCAGGCTAACAATATGAAAATCACGTGAGAATACAGATGTCGGATCATGTAGTTTATGTGAAAGAGAATAACAGAATAGGATTCTGAATGAATGAGGACATCAAGGCTTAATCCGGCAACACTATGTGGATACTCAAGTAAGAACGAATTACACTTTATTTTAAAACTACCTGAACAAGTTGATCTTCGTCGAGAGCTGCCAAACTAACTAGAATGGGCAAGCGTCCAATGAACTCTGGTATTAGGCCATACTTTGCAAGATCTCCACTCTCAACCTGCCAATGGGAATGGAATGTCATGTTCATAACTATCTGAAGAATATAATTTTCGGAAGATTAAAAAACTGCTTTAATTACTAATGGAGACAATTTGAAATTAGAAGGAGTTTCTATAATTCTATCACTAGATATCAAAATGCTTACAGATTCTAACAAAGATGAAGTGACCGTTGGATTAGTCACTCCAGCACTTCTCATGTTTGTACGAATAGGTGCTCCAAATCCTATAGATGAATCTTGTCGCCTGCTTTATGTAAGAAGTCACAGTTAAATTTCATATCCACATGGAAATGACAACAGATATCAATTTAAGATATCTGCAGAATAAACAATTTATATAATCATAAAATATGCAGTACCTCTCAGATATAGTCTTTTCCAAATCTACAAAAGCACCGCCACATATGAAAAGAATGTCTTTTGTGTCTATCTGCATTAACACAAGATCTGTTACAGGCAATGACATGCTGAAAACAATGAAAAATGAAAATGGGTTTACAGTGCTGAGGCCGAGAAATAAAATATCCATGCTCTTGGACATTTCCACCACATTGCTAAAACTATCAAAAGGAACCCTAAATGAGAAAGCCAATAACTCTAGCCAGTTTTACACTAACAAGAGCATAGTAGCCTTTTAGCTGTCAAAACATGTTCTCCATTTCTAAGTTCATGATGTACTAAAGTAGAGTATCTTTTGCACACACAGAAAGTATTTCTATTTTAAGAAACTCTTTCATTAAATACAATCAAGTTTGAATCCATATGACACTGAATGTACTTAAAAGGACTGTGTAGGGATGTAACCTGTATACTATCATTCCGAGCATTTTTGCGAGAACCCTTTTCAGGAATGGTGACAACCTGTGTACAAAAAATTACTATGTTAAAATAATACCCAACATACCACATACTGCAGTATCTCCTTGCAGAAAGAACAAAATGATAATCAAAGTAACACATAACCACCAAATTTTAGGCTTTAGTTGTTTCTATTATGTCAAGGTACAACAGTTGAGAATGCAAGAAGGTCAACAACATCTGCAATAATTTGGATAGTCCGATTTCACAGCTGTTTTTTTTATATATAATACAATGTCACCTAGTTTTGTATACAACAGTAGGGCCATGTCTTACAGGACTGATCATCCAAGGATGGATGTAACTCATTTGAATGTTGTGTAGGCTACAGTCTCCTGATGAGAGGTCCAAGTCTTTCAGGGAACAGTCGTGTGAGATCCAACTAGAAAAATAATAATAATGAGAGTGATCACTTACAGTTCCTTCTAGGATTTTTAATAAAGCCTGTTGAACACCTTCACCAGATACATCTCTACTAACATTTGCACTCTCAGCCTGCAACATGGTTATTATTAGAAGCACCTCCTTAAAAGCTACTCAGGAAAAGGGAGAACATATCTGTACCTTCTTTGTTATCTTATCTACTTCATCTATGTACACTATCCCTTGCTGGGCAGCTTGAACATTATATTCAGCTTCCTGAACATAAATTCAAAATGCCATGAGGGTCAAGAAATCTGATATTCTTTCTGGACATCAACGTGAACACATGCAAGGGAAAGGCATTAATAGCCAGCCACACATACCACTAGTAACTTCTGCAGTATTGACTCTACATCTTCACCTACATATCCAGCCTGCAAAATGCTGTCAAGTTTAGTTCTCCTTGGTTTCCTCTTAATGACTACCAGTACCAATTTATAGCATAACAACATATATCCAGTTTCACCGTACAAGGATCAGTCTCTATCTCTGCAATTAAAGTTTCCACTGATAAAAGTCGAAACACGGGTGGAAATAGTAATGAAAGGCCACTTCACCATATAGAAATCTACTTTAATACTCCCTCTGTTGAACTAAAACCACGACACTTATTTCTGAACAGAAGGAATATAAATTATTGACAAAATTACTTAGCAGGGAAACTTGAATATCAAAAGTTGTGCATATTATAAGATAGGGAAGGATTGGTTAAACTGTGAAATCTAGAATAGTGAACGCACACAATTTAAGAGCAACAATGTTAATCATTGAGTATTCATAAAACAATCAGATGTATTTAAGTAGGATTATATTTCGGTAGTTCCCTATACAACATGATCGTAAATTGGTAGTGGACTTGCCTGTGTTAATGACGTCGCATCAGCTATAATGAATGGTACATTTACAATGCGTGCTAATGTTTTTGCAAGCAATGTTTTTCCTGTCAGCAGATATCACGAATAAAGATTTCATTATCAGCGCGAACTTATAATGAACCTCATTATACAGTTTTAAGGTATCATGTGAAAGATCTAGCTTGAAATGTGGAAGATTAAAAACAAATACCGACCTGAGCCAGTTGGACCCATCAGAAGTACATTGCTTTTATCTATCTCTACATTATTTTGATCATCATCTGCAACTTCCACAGATCTGGATACAGCATCATCACAAACAAGTCATTCAAGAGCAACAATATGGAAATCAACAACAAAATTTGAAACTCAACCCTTTGAATAGGCACATTACAAATGTGTAAAAATACTTCAGCATTTGCCTTTAATGATTTGATGCTTTGGAGATAAGATAAGAAGGATACACTGAGGCAGCTAGTTACAGGACAGAGACTAACCCTTTCTGTACTGTTGCGTTATATATTCTCTTATAGTGGTTGTATACGGCTACTGACAAAACCTGCAACGAAAATAAGAGTTTGGATAAGTGTGTTGGAAATATTATACGTTGTTTTCTCGAAATAAAAGAATTATATTAAGAAACACCAGGTAAACACTTATTGCATTTTACTCATTTGGATTATTGAAAAGAAATAGACATCCAGTAAACCTGTGACAAGATACATCACAACTTCTTCCAAGTTCCAACACAGAAAGATCATATCAAATGTGTACAGATTTTGTAAGTAGCACGACAACTTCTTGCCTAATTTAGTTCACGGCATATCCGTACACCCACCCACGAGTAGTATGATGTGGTAATCCACACAGGCAATCATTCTCTAATCATCAGCATAAATGATCATTTACCAACCAATCGCTGTATTTACTCAGCCATGATTTCTCCATCTTCAATCACCAGAACCCAATTCTACATTTCAGGTAGAAACACCTCATGATCCTTACTCAACCATAAAAAAAGATCACGAGTCAGATATTAAGAAACTGTGGTGAGGGTCACCGTGATATCTTTCCGCTGTTGAATCATCAAAAGAACCTCACAAACTAAACGAATGTAACTCCATTAGTCGCAGATCCTATGTATTATCGGTTCTACGCTTCTAACTTCTGAGCCACTGAAGCAGGGAATGCCAAGGCTTTGCCTCAATGATGTCCATGTCCATGATGAAATACCAAAATGATCATCTAACTATGTTCAAGCATACCAAAATTGGAATCGGAAGCCAGCCAGTAATTAAAGTTCAGACACGCAGTGAATTTAAAGTTCAGACAGTCACTCAGCAATTGAAACCAGGTGCACTTCTGTCTTGCACCCAGCACCCCGCCGTACACGATTTCACTCAATTATTTCAGCCACCTAGGCAGATTCACTCTAAAAACCCAAAATTCACCTACCGCTGCCAAGCTAGCACTGAAGTGCGTAAGTACAGCATGCTACATTGTCTCAGGTACGCCAGCACTAGCATCAAATCGCAACGATCACGCCCATTCGGACAAAATTACCCAGAATTTTGAACAAACTGGAGGAGTACCTTCTTAGCCTTGCCCTGCCCGATGACGAACTCGTCAAGCCTCCGGGACATCTCCCGCGGCGTCGGGAGCTCCTCGCCCAGGGTCGCGCCACCCCACCACTCCCTCTTGGGCGCAGCGCTGGCGCCCTCTCCGCCGGACGAGTCTCCACCGTTACCGTTGCCGCCACCGCCCCCGCCCCCGCCTCCTTCCTCCCTCCCTCGCCTCCTCCCCTGCTTCCGGCGCGCGGGGACCTGCGGCATCTGCATCGGGGGCGGCTGCGGCATCGGGGCCAGTCGTCCGGCGGGCGCTCCGTGATCATCCTCTTGATCCGCCGGAACCCTTCCCTGCGCGTCTGCTCCTCGTCGTCGTCGGCGCCGGCGCTGCCGGCGCCGCCTGGGATCTCGAGGAAGGCGCCGCGGAGGGGGTCGATCCGGTGGGCGCGGAGCAGGAATGCTGAGGAGCACGTCGGGCACTCGCCCGCGCCGTCGTGGTGGTGGTGGGCGGCGTCCCCGGCCCCCGGGAGGAGAGTGGTCTGGAGGGAGAATTGGACGGACATCTGGCCGGTGCAGCGCGGGCAGTTGACGTCGGCGTGGATCCGGGGCCCGCCGGAGCATCGCCGGACGGCGGCGGAGGTGAGCGGCGCCGCCGCCTCCCGGAGCCTGGAGAAGGTCCGGAGCATGGCGATGGTGGTGGAGGTGACGATGGATGGAAGGAGATAGGGAGGAGGGAGTGGGTGAAGAAGTTTCCGTTTTTTATACGGGCGGGGCCACTGGAAGAAGTGAGATTTGATTGGGCGAATCTGGGCCGTCGGATCGGGAGCGAAGCTGCATTTGCGGCCCGGAGTGGTTAACGGTTTGGGGAGGGTGGGTGGGTGGATTGGCGTGTGGGCCGCTTGTTTTCTGCTGCCATGTGGGGCACGTGGGGTCGGAGATTCAGTCGATGACATGTGGGGCATAGCACCTAGTGCGGAGGAATCCTTATCGCCAGGCCCGGATGGATGGCCTAGTGGCCTACGTGCTTTTTTTGGGATGGTTGCGTGTTATCGGAGTCGGAGGATCATACCCTTTTCTTTGGTGGCGTGCCGGGGATGAGCAGCCCGTGCTCTTTACGTTTTCCGTTTGGAGCTGCAGAAGAAATGGCGGCAAGCGAGCAGGAGTATGTGCACCTGGATGACCCAGATCAAGAAGGAGCATTTGCATCGCATGATGCGCGCGGTTAGTTACCAGGTGCGCTACGCGTGTGTGGTGTCAGATGATGAGATGGAGACATACTGCATGTATTCTACTGTTAATTCGGTGCGGGGCAGATGGCGCAAAGAAACTCAATACTACATACAACGGCTTGATGCTGATGGAGCTAAACTGAAAATTACTAGCGCCAAACTTTAACTAGTACGAATTCGACCATATTATTGCGATCCCACAAAAATCCTAGACACAAACAAGTTCTTATAGGGGTCTTTCTAGCGCTCAATCGATTGAGAATTAGCTTAGTTCTCAATCGCGTAACGTTATCAATTCCAGTTGCAAATCAAGTTGTAACTCATGATTAGCACGAATCACGAAGCAAATCAAACGGTCCGGAGCAGTTGCAAGTTCAGGTGAATGAGAATTAACTTAGTTCTCATTCACATGACGTATTAAATCCTAGTTGCATGTTGACTTGCAACTGATGCACGAATCACGAAACAAATCAAATGGTCCGAATCAGTTACAAGTCCACTTACAACTGATAACGTCATGCGATTGAGAACTAACCTAATTCTCAATCGATTGAGAATTAGCAAAACCGTTCTTATAGTAGTATCTGCAAAATGTCAACGTAGAATCTCGAGGGACTCGAGGGACGGTAGAATTGAGCCGGAGTTTGTGTTGTGTGAAGGGAATGCGTACGAACCCAAGAAGCACAATCCCGGGCACAATCATCAGAGAACCGGTATATTCCTCTACTCTTATTTTACTCTCGTTTTAGTATTTTAGTCTCTCCTCTTTATGTGTCAGTCACATGCGCGCACGTGATCCCAGAACGGGATCGATCGAAACCTCCAAATCTCGTTGCAAAGATTTGCACAGAGGTCCCATTGTACAGTTGAGCTTCGGAAGTACAGTAAGGCCCAAGTTGTTTTTTTTAGTATCCCAGCAAGGCCCAAGGGAGACTATTGGTTCTCATCTCCGATTATTCCCATGGACGAGGAAGGCCCAAATAAATCCGGAAGATATCAGGCTCTGTCTGTGGACCATCAAAGCTTGGTGGGCCGGCTATTACTCAGCCGTTATGTCACTGGGCGACATAGGGAGTGGACAAAGTTGAATTGATGCTCAACAAAAATAAAATGTTGAAGTTGCTTCAACGAAAAATACAGTATCCATGTTGCTAGTCGCGTCACTACGAGTATGAGGTTCTGAAATCTTCCACGAAGAAGAACTTGCGGCAGCAAAGCAGAACTTTTGCGATTCTTACCATCCAGATAAACAGATAGCCGCATCTTCGAATCTCGTTTGGGGCTAGCCATCGATCTGCACTTCTTTCGGTCAGAGAAAAGAGAAGACTCCCTGCAGGGATGAGTCTCCACGTTAGCTCGTTATTATCTTCCCAAGCGTTCCGTCGCTTTTTGACACTTGATGATGCTTCCGCAGTTCGCACGCATGAAGAAAATTCACCTAAACTGCATCTGCCCATTAGTTGCCAGAATGATTCCATCTGTTTAAGTCTAAACATCGGCAGCTCAGCAGCAGAACCAGAAGATTAAACCCGACCAAAGGTTTAGAAGAGAAAATGAAAGAACGTGACCAAGGAGTTCCATCACTACCTTGCAGTACGCGTGACAACGTCCCATTAGGGCACCTCCAATGGGGTGGAGCAAACGGACACCCCAAAGTGTCCGATTTGGTCTGTTTGAAGGCGGACAGAGGACACATTTTGAGCATTTGTCCGTTTGGGGTGGGGGTGCCCCCAACAGCCTCGCGCAAAATGGGCAAAAAAAAATATTGGAACATTCAAATGACTCAAATTGGGCTCAATCCAAATAGTTCGAAATCCAAATAGTTCAAAATACAAATTCTTCAAAATTTAAATAGTTCAACACATAATAAATAGAAATAAATAGGAAATCACATGTCCTCGCGCTCACGGATCATCTTTTGCCTCTTGAAAATCCATGCCCTTTGCTCCGGGTCCATGATGGTCAATTCGGCCATCATGATCCGGTTATCTTCGGCGAGCAACGCAAGCCTCACGCGATTCTCCTCCGTCTTGGCCTCGAGCATGAGCCGGGTCTCCTCGGCCTTGATCTTCTCTTGCTCGATCTCGAGCTTCTTCCTTGTCATCTCCACATACCTTGCCATGGCTTTCTCCTTGTCCTTACGTTTCTCCACGTACCTAGCGGCGGTGGACTCCTCCTTGCCGGCGATCAACGTCTTTAAGGTCTCCTCCAATTGTGCTTGTGCCGCCTCACGCTTCACGTCTTGCGCCGAGGACTTGTGTCCTCTCGGCCACACATCCCGGCCACCCGAGCTTTGGCCGGGATTCACATCATCATTGGGGTTATCGTTGGCTCTCTTCTTCGAGCCTTCAATGCCCCCTTTCTTCATGGCGTTGTAGATCTCTTGCCATTTTGGACAACCCTTGATCATGTCCCAACAATGGCCCAAGGTGAACTTGGTCTTGAAGGCCACCTTGTAGTACTCCAAAGCTTGATTCATCTTGTCCTCAACCCCGTAGCCGCTCACCGGCCGGTTATTCACATGCTCGTAGGCCGCTTGGAATTTGCAACACTCGGCCGAGATGTGTTGCCACCTCTTTGTGAGTGAGCCCTCATTGCGATCACTCTCAATACGGTCGGGCGGCAATTTCCTTTGCTCATGGAAATGCTTGTGCACCCTAAACCAAAATGCGATGCCCCTTTGTTGGGCACCCCATTTTGCATTTTGCCCACAAGTCATCCATGACTCGCATAGCACCCTGTCTTCCTTGTCCGTGTACGAGGCCGTGCGGATGTTCTTCCGCTTGAGGCTCGCCGCGATTAGGGCGTGCTCCTCGTCGACATCGAGTGGCTCTTCCTCAATGTCGACCACATTGGCCTCCGTCTTGGGCATGGTCGCGTCGGGGTCTTGTGTGTCCAGGTCGGCCGGGTCGAAGTAGGTGTTGGCCTCTTGTGTCTCGGCCTCGGCAGGATCGAAGTAGGGGCGGCCGTTGATCATGTCCTCCATGACATCCTCGGTGAAGTAGGCCGGGTTGGCAGGCGTCGTCGGCGGGAACTCGCTCCCGTCGAACATGAGGGCACGGGCCTCGGGCATGGTCATCCTGCCACCCGCCGTGGTCTTCGATTTGCAACGGGGCCGCCCGTCGCCAGCACTCGGGGTCACGTTGAGGTCGAGCGACTTCGGCTCGACCGGGATCGACGAAATCTTCGGCGAGTCCTCGCGGGAACCTAGCCGCGACACTGGGTGATGGGCGGCCGCCGGCGACGGCGTCGAGAGGCCGGGGGACGAGGATTTGGGCGCCTTCGCTTTGGCGGAGGAGACCGAGCTTCCAGCCGACGGAACCATGTTGGGGGAGAGGCCGGTGGCAGCGACGAGGGCCCCTGCAAAAACCTCCCCTTTGAGGAGAAGGACAGCTCGGGCGGCGGCCTTGGCGGCGATGAGGTCGGAGTTGGCCTGATGCGCGATGGCGGCGAGCCTCTCCTTCTCCTTGGCCGCTGTGAGGGCGGCCTTCTCCTCTGCCTTCTTCTCCCGAGTCCTCTCCCTCCGGACTTGTCGCTTGACCGAGGCCGGCTTCGGCTCCTTCTTCACCGCGAGCAGGGCGGCGCCGGTAGCAGCCGTGGATTTGGACAGCCCGTCCTCCATGAATGGCGGCGGCGGCGAGGGCGGCTGGAGGCGGCGGCGGCTGGGGAGGGAATGGGCGGCCGAACAAGGGTTTGGGAGGGGATTCTGTGGCTGGACCTTGGGCCCGATGCGGACAGGGAGGACAAAGAGGAGGACCGAGAGGCTGTCCGTCCCGCCCCAAAGCCGCCCCAAAGTTGGGACGCGTTGGGTCGAAAACTGGTGTCCGGGCGGACACCAGTCCGGATGCGCCAGTCCGTTGGAGAAGGGCATTTGTCCGTGCGGACTGCGTTGGTCCGTATGCGCCAGCCTGTTGGAGGTGCCCTTAACACGGTGCAAGGCAATGAAAGAATGCAACGCTCAGGACTGAACCTTTTTCTTTCTGAAACAAGGCAAACAAAACTTTCACTTTCATTAATGGAGAAAAGCTTTAAAACAGATGCCTAGGACAAGTCTCGTCCTACGGCTCTGCATCCTACTCTCCAGAAATTCTATTGCTCAAATATTTGGCACTGGCCAAGATCTCGATTCATCTTTTATCATAGTAATGCAAATGCCCGCCGATTAAGTTGGCCACAAAAAAGAGCCTCTATCCCGTCAACGGATCAGGATAGAACAAAATCCCGTTACTGGTAAAAAGATACAGATTAAAATAAGGAGTTCTCATGGTTCGGAGCCCACAAGATTTTGCGTTTGGAAAATAACTCATTGATTCCGCTCGTTCATGTCCTTTGCTTCAGGGCTGACATCATAGCACTGCGAGAGAAGCGTCGCGAAGATCGCCACCTGCAGAT
Source organism: Poa pratensis (assembly GCA_947311845.1). Classification (NCBI taxonomy): domain Eukaryota; kingdom Viridiplantae; phylum Streptophyta; class Magnoliopsida; order Poales; family Poaceae; genus Poa; species Poa pratensis. Next base: position 14,250,072 of record CAMZMU010000055.1, on the reverse strand, counting down.
CTCCACATACTATCACTGGGACAATGGGTGCCTCCACCGGAAATATAGCATGGTCGTTTTTATGTTATATAACCACCATCGATTTGTCCCGGTCGTTTAAAATTCAATGAGCTAGTCTACTTAATTATATATGTTATTGTCTTTTTTACAAGGGGTGATTGTAACTCAAACTTTACCATGAGTTTGAACAGTTTTACAATAAAGGAGTGTTTTCCACTGGTGCTTCCACTATCGGACCTATAATGTTTTGTATATCGAGTTCCAGTGCAACATAATCAAGAAAACTTAAATTTACTTTAAAATCTATAACATGTATTGTATAACATATTTTCAAAAAGAAAAAGTAATGTAAGGCATCAAGCCACTAGTTAGACCCCAACACAATTATGCTTGTTGCTTAGGATATAACCTCCGAGACGGGGGCTTAGGTTGTAGCCTTCCAAGCTCACGATATGGAAGCTCTAGGCGCTACCACTTCAATCTTACATGTATTGTTAGATGTTGTCATATATTTATGCATGTCACCTCCCATTGAAGGCGGGGCATTTTTTGGTGGTATGTCAAGACACACCCAGATGGTATGGCATAATGTAAGATGTACTTCTCAAAATTACTATAAAATAAAATAAACAAGCATGGAGGAAGAGATGTTGTATTGTTTGTTGGAAACTACGGCATGCTCAAAAGAACCACTATGAACCCGTTTTCATTTCAAAATGTGTTAACAAGTTTATAAGAATCTACTGAACAAGGGTCATCACATGGGCAAACGGAAAGGAAGGACAGCGCGTCTAGGTAGGAGGCAAGAACTGTTGTATTGTCCTAAGATTCATATTGAGAGCTGGCACAAACGTGTGAGCACATGGCTTCTGAGAGCAACAATCCAAATGCAGTTTAAAATACATTAGGGAGAAGTTTTGAGCCAGAACAACATATCACATTCGACTCTTATTTTACTTCACTGGAAGCTTTGCTTTCTCGATGTCTCCTATTCTCAATCTATCTTCCCTCGCCTTTCTCTTCTTCTGCATTGTATTTGTTAGAGGTTAGTGTAGAAACAGGGAGGTGATGAAACCCTTGAAGCACATAGAGAACACAATGTGCCGGTGGTCATATATAAATGCTTAGCATGCAAGCTGTCAAAAACTCTTCGGGGAGTTGTTGGATACATTCAATTTCAAAATAATTTCACAAGAGAATGCTATTTAACATCCGACTTTACTAGGAAGGATATGTTAGCTGCTATTTGTCAAATGGAGCATAACAAAGCTCTGGGATCAGATGAGTTTCCTGTGTAGTATTATCAACAAAGTTGGGATGTTATCAAGGTAGACTTGATGGCAATGTTGGCATAATCACGAAATTGTGATCTCCCACTGTTTAAATTAAATTTGGGGTGATCAAGCTGCTCCCCAAGAAAGAGGATGTGAGTAGAATTGGTCAGAATATACCTATTTGTCTTTTAAACGTGAGTTTTTTCCTACTTACAGAAGTCGGTATTAATCGTGTTTCGTCGATTTCCTAAAAAAGTTATCCCTCCCAATGCAGTCTACGTTCATCCCTGGTAGGAACATTCTTGAAGGGGTGGTAATCCTACATGAAACCATTCATAAAATTTATATGAAGAATATGGATGGGTTATTTTACGATTGATTTTAATAACCCTTATAACAAAGTTAAATAGTCTTTCCTACAACAAGCCTTACACACGAATTGTTTAATTACCCTAAGACTAGTCACAATGGGGAGTATCATATACTAGTATCATGCACATGATACTAGTCTATGTTACTACTTACACAATGGGTAGTAACATATATGCGGTATCATATAGCACTACATTTATTAGGCCATAGACTCATCTTGCATTGGAATCCGTTATGTTATGGTATCTACCTATGATACCACCATCATCTCTTTCATCATTAATTGTAGTGACACGTTAGCTTTTTGCCAACGTGGCATGCATGATACCACTTATGATACCCCCATTGTGGCTAGTCTAAGTGGTGTGAGTGGCTTTCTAGGTTTGTTCAGGGGAGTCTTGGGATCCGAGTAAATGATGATATTGGTCATTATTTACATTCTCTAAAGGGTTTAACACATGGTGGTGTGTCATCCGTTGGGATTTTTTTAAATATAGTTGCATATGTTGGTCGGTCGAATTGCAAGAGCAAAGGAGGATGGTCAGGTGGGTGGTCTTGTACCTCACTTGGTTGATGGGGGTATCCATCTTACAATATGTTGATGAAACTATTTTGTTTCTAGAGCATGATCTAGAGAAGACAGTAAATATGAAACTTTTATTGTGTTTATTTGAGCAACTATCTGGACTAAAGATAAATTTTCATAAGAGCAAAATCTACTGTTTTGGCAAAGAGAATGAGATATATTGTCTCAATTTTGGGTGTGAAGGAGGTTACTTGCCTTTTAAATATTTAGGCATCTCCATTCTTTATCAGAAGTTGCTGAACAAAGAATGAAAACCTATCTACCGAGGACTCTCAAACTGGGATCATGAGCATGGAATGATGTCTCATATGGAGATCGTCTTGTCCTAATTATTATTTTTCTTACTAGCTTGTCAATGTTTTTTCTATCTTTTCTCGAGGTGCCAAAATGGTTCGAAAAGACTGAATCACAATCACTCTCATTTTTTTTGGGAAAGTGACCAATCTAAGATAGAGCATCGTCTAACCCAATGGAACATTAATTGTCATCCTAAATATCAAGTGGGTTTAGATATTGAGTTAATTGATATAAAGAATCAATGTTTGTTAAGCAAATGATTGTTTAAGCTACTCCAAGAAGAGGGGGTATGTTTTTTTTGGAAATTAATGCGGTAGGGAAGCCCCTACAACGATTTTTTTAAATAATAAGAACCCAAATATGTGTCCGTGAGAACTTGAATCTGGGTGGCTGGGTTGTACATCGACTTCCCTAACCATGTGAGTTGGGTTCACTTCTTATGGCAGGAGCTGCTATATAATAAGTATTTATATGTTAATTTTTTATCTCAAGTAAAATAATAAACTCACCGACTCTCCCCTTCGAAAATAAATCATGCGAGTCAACCAAGATTTTTTTGATCGTGGTTCCTTTGTGTCGTTAATGGGCTTGGAAATCGATTTTCGAAAGATACATGACTTGGAGATAATCCGCTATATGTCCAATTCCATCTATTTTAGTAGTGTGTGGCACAAAAATATTTTGGCTGCGAATGTTTTGTCGGCTACAATGCTGAATATTCAATTTCAGCGGTCGCTTATGAGTAAGTGACAAATGTACCTCTTTGGCTACATCTAATGGAGAGATTGATGATGGTCACTTTGTGTGAGGAATCTGATTCTTTTAAATGGTAATTTGACAGTATTTGGGGTATTCTCGGTGAAATACATGTACTTTGACATTGGCATACTAGATTTTTACGAAAGTATTTGTAGAAGCTAAAGGCACAACATAAAATATGATTTCCATGCGGTTTCTGCATAAAAAGGTTTTATAAACTAAAAACAATCTTTACTAAGAGCGATTCAGGTAACTTCGTTGGCCATGCTTATGTTATATCCTTTTGCATGTAATATTTCTTTTCTTTAGATTTTTAATTGGGTTTGCTACATTGCGCGGCCCGCACATGCACGAGCAAAGTCGTGTAATGGGATGTGATCTCTTTAGGCATTTTTGCACGTAATATTTGCAGACTCATTCATTTTTCTTTTAACATTTCTCCACCTATTAGTATTGCTATAATATGTTTGGCAATTGGTTACATGAGGTTGATAAGAAAACTAAAACTCGTACCCGCATATGTGTTTTGTGCTTTTGTTTGAATAATTTAAATTGTCGAAATGATGTTATTTTTAACAAGCCTGCAGTTGTTTATCTCCACTAATATTAAAAGAGCGAGTCAGGCAGATCTAGACGATCTTAGCCGTACACACAAACGATCCAACGACCCAAATTCCACCCGTGATTGACAAACGCGTTTAACAAAACTGTCAGTTCAAAAAACCATAACCATCGCAAACAGCAATCCCCAATTCCCAACGCCGCGAAACTCCTACCGCCGGGGAATACCTTCCGCCGGGAATACCATCCGCCGCAGCCGACACGAGGCCGGCATCAAATCGAAACGTCCACGCCCTCAACCAGCCGCCGCCGCCACCGCCCCGCTGCCATATCCTGCACTTAACAGCGGCGCCCTGCACGCCGGCCACGTGAGAGGCGGCCGCCTGCACGCCGCCCACCAGAGAGGCGGAGCCTTGCACGCCAGTCACAAGCGAGGCGGGGACCTGCAGTCTCCGGCAACCTGCAATTTGCCGAGCTGTCTTCGCCGCTCTACAGCCCCAATCCGGCAACCGTCGCCTGACTTCCCGCCCTCGACGCCCTAAGGACGCAGTCTAGCAATCATCGCCGTCCAGCAGACCGGCCGCACCGACGCCCTGGACGCCCTACCGTCAAAGAGCCGCTGGTGGTCTCCACTGCGATGGACTGCACGTCCGGCCATAGGCACCGCCGCCCTGAACTTCCCCTGCAGCAGCTGCACATTCTTCAGGTTTGCCTGCAACAGCTTCGCTCTCTTCAGGTTCGCGACGAGCTGGTGGGTTAAAATTTGTTTACTGTTGAGTACAACCGATGCTAGAAGTTTGTCACCTTGTACAAAATCTGTGATTGAAAGGTCTGATGGTATGATGATCTTCCTGGCGAAACTGATACTGCTAGACGTATCCGTTCACAATTCTATTCTTGTTTTGCTTAAATGCTGCCGCCTTTTTTCCGTACAAATTTAGTTTCGCTTCATAAGCAATAGCTATAAAGTTTCCTAGATGTGCTGAACATACAACTTGCACCATAGCTGGTTCTGTCAAGTGTTAACTATTGTAAACATTCTTCTGTTCAATGTACATGCTCCCTCTGTTCTTTTTTTTTGCTGTAGCCTTTGCTATCTACGTGATTATTTATCTGATATGATGATACAATTCTACTTCATAAATGTACCAGTTTCTTTCTGTCTATGACAGCCGACAGGTTACTCATCAATTTTTAATAGGCATGAACCTACAAACAGATGACAGTCTAGCCTCTAGCACATGAAGGTTGTTTGGAATAAAAAGGCTGAAGCAACCCTATTTAGTTAATTAATGCTCTCACAATTTACCCAAAAAGGCTGAAGCAACTTTGAGTGTGGACAAACCAGTTACCATGAATCTCCACATGACTATTTCTTCCGTGTGTACTTAATGAATGGCTATACTCTTTCCTCATGATTTTACATTTGACCTTTTTCATCACAGTTGTTGCACATGAAGAAACTTCAACCAGCTGCATCTACCTTTGCATCAGGGGCGCGTTCCCCGTTTAAAGATCTAACAAACACGACAGTAGAGAGGGATGCCAATCCCACAATTGGTAATCTCCCAGACAAAAAATAGAACTGGTATTCACGACTCTCCGATGAGAAGAAAGAGGAGTACCTCGATAAATAGTGTGTGGCACGTCAGCAAAAAAAGGCGGCTGTGATTAGTGTTGACTCTCAGCAAGTATCTCAAAAAAATTCTTCTTCAATACCATCAGTTCTACGTACTCCTTTGAGCACTGTAACGAATAGACCTATTAATGGTATTATCTTAACCTTCCCGGCCTACTATATTGATGGACCATATATTCCTGATTTATATGTTAATGATTTGTTGTTGTGATCCAGATGCAACTGATATGGCCGCAAGCAAAAAAACGAAGTGGTCAAAGTTGGTATTCGAGACTACCCGAGGATAAGAAGGAAGAATATCGCAATAAGCAACGTCTGTACCGACTACAAAAGAAATCTGAAGCTCTCAATGTTGATGTACCTCAATCCTCTATCCATTGTATTACTCCTGGCAAGAACATCTACATGGTAATCTTGCAGTATCATCTAATCAGGAAATATTACTTATCACTTGTGTTTCTAATTCTACTATAGGTATTTCTCAAGCTTCAACATCAGGCAATGGACCTACTATAGATGACGAAAGTGATATTGATTGGCTGCACATTAATCCGACTTACCAACGACGAGCACCGGTAGCTCCAGTTGATGTGGTGGAACAAGAATTCTTACAGCCAACATGTCATATATCTCAGGTCGCTCCCTCCAAATGATAGGTATACTCACGAATATTTCGCATATTCATTAAATTGTTGTTTCAAAAGGTTTGCATATCCTTTCGAATTTACGGACATGATTGTGCTATAATATGCATGTACGTCTTAAGATGCTTCTGCTGACAAGAAACGACGACGTATGAGGGAGCAATACGCAATGATGACACCAGAACAGAAAGATGGTATGCTACAGAGGAATCATACTTACAAGATGGGAATACGACATGCTAGAACATTGTCCGACCAATCTGGAGTAATCGATGTGTCTGGTGGATCCGCATACTCTTCACCGTCTACACATGCCATCCATGTAGAACCATGTCGACTACGTAACCATACAGGTATTTCTTTAGTGTCGACATAAAGCATATCAAGGTTTTACCAGCAAGCTGTAATATGTCGTCAATTGGCATCAATCTTTGGTTGGTTTTCATAAACAGGTGGCACTAACAATGATGAAGACTATGATCCTACAGGCATGTTTGAGCCAAATGAACATGAAGGTTGTTTGGAAGGTAAAGTGGAAAAATTAGTTTCTGCTGTTTTACTTATTGGAGCAGATCAATGTTGAGTACTATAGAAGTCACAAATAGGATAAACGAAAATAGTTACCACTAGGGGAATTGTTTTGGTACTACATAAAAATAGTTATCTAGCCTGCTCTGGTACTTTGCTTGCAATGGAGGTAGAGCTACATATTTTAGTTAAGTGCAATTTTGGTAAGACCTGATGGTGATATCTGATCTGATATTAGAAGAAGACAAGTTTTTTCTTATACTATGATACACTAATGACTTCTCTGTACAATAAATAAAATAGGTTTACAATCGTTGTATGCATAGCGGAGAGTTAACACATTTCACATGTGTTAATTAAAAACTACCGTTTGAGGTTTGATGTGTTCAAGCAGGTGATGAAGAATCCGAAACTACAGGGATTTTTGAGCTAACTGAACAAGATGCTACATTGCAAGGTAATATATATAATAATTAGTTTACCTTCTCAAACATGAATTATCACCACTAAGTGGAACAGAAGTGTGTTACCACTATCCAATACGTTAACCTGCTCAAACATGAATTATTATAATAGATAACTTGGAAACCATACAAGAGGAACAAACAATATTTGATGATGATGATGATGAGTCCAGGATTTACCGTGGCCAAGGTAAATTATTTGGATAAAATTATTGAGATAGATGTATTCTGATATCAAATTTGCGCATCATTTTTTACCTTCATCTATTATATCTTGGCAGGAGATGTGTTCGATTCATGGAGAGTGACAAGTGGTGTTGCTCCGAGTAACCAGAATGTGGATCCTTATGACTACGTGTACCACAATCTACCAACCAAGCATCATGTTTTGAGATCAGTACCAGATTGCAATCACTGTGGGGCAATTAGGTTCCAATATGAGGGTCCCGCGTTCTGTTGCAGAAAAGGAAAGGTCAAGATAGTTACCCCTGAAGTTCCTGGAGTTGCGCCGGTTGTTTACAAGTCAGGTTGATGATGATGCAAAATATTTTAGAAAGCACATAAGGTATTTCAACAGCCACTTCTCTTTCACAAGCCTTGCGGTCACCCTCGATCCTAGGGTCAGCAATGCGGCGAGAACCGGTGTATATACCTTCTGTGCACACGGGGCATTGTACTATAAGGCGGATGATCTGGTGCCGGTGGTCAAGGTCCTAGACATCTGCAGCTCTACATCTATGATACTGATGAAACCTTGGAACATAGAGCAAAGCGGTCTCCGGATCTTGATATAAATCTCATACGGAAGATTCTAGAGATACTTAAGGACAACCCGTATGTGCAGGTTTTTAAGAGCATGGGCTCTGTTCCAAATATAGAAGAATATAAGATTTCATTGAACACGGACATAAGGCTGGACCAACGAAGGTACAATGCTCCCACAGCTTCCCAGGTGGCTGCGATGTGGGTCGAAGGGAGCGATCCACAAAACACTTTTGATAGGCAAGTTGTCTTGCATGGCAAAGGTGATCGTCCCATATACATCAGAGCATACTATGGTTGCTATGATCCTTTGGCGTATCCATTATTCTTTCCGGGAGGGGAAACGGGATGGAACCGTTGGATGCCATATGACGGAGAGGCTCCGGTTGTTGAAGAGAACAACGAGGATGGGACCGAGGGTGAGGACTTCCCAGTTCTAGATCGTACTTCAAATGTACATGATGAATCAAACACGGATGATGCAGCAGGTAATTGTCCTGATGCTTCTAACGTGTTCACGTTTTTATTCATTGATCATTACTGATGAGTTCTTTTTTGAACCGTGTCCTAGATGGTGAAGAGGACCAGGAGGATGGTGACGATGCTGGAAAGTCCAGAAAATTTGTCAGCGCAAGGGAGTACTACTGTTTCAAGCTACAATGCAGGAAACACCTTTTTAACATTATATTATTTGGTGCACGCGGCTTCCAGCAATGGGCTGTTGACATGTATATCAAGATGGAGACCATGAGACTTGATTTCTACTCCAAGCCTAGAATCAGAAGCTCATTCGTGCCGATCTATACCAGGTATCATAACGTTCTACATTGAATAAAAATGTGGATCGGCTAGCCTTCCAACAAGAAACCTTTTCCGTTTACCAGATACTGAAGTTTTGATTCATCTGTTTGTTAGGGTTTTGTTGACGTCATGGATGCGGGCGAGACACGTGGTTCTCAGGTTGGCAAGAGAATTGTGCTACCGCGGACTTTTCCAGGTGGTGACCGAGACATGCAGCGAAGATTTCTTGATGCGATGGCGTTAGTCCAGCGGTATGGGAAGCCTGATTATTTCATCACCATGACTTGCAACCCGCACTGGGAGGAGATTACATCCAGGCTTGAACCCGGGCAGACACCGCAAGACTGTCTAGACCTTGTGGCGAGAGTATGCAGGGCCAAATTGCGTAGTATGAAAGATCTGTTGATCCAGAAGAAGTACTTTGGTGAGGTTGCTGCATATGTCCATGTTACTGAGTTTCAAAAGAGGGTCTGCCACATGAACACATGCTTCTGATCATGTGCTCGGACAGCAAGCTAACAAACCCAGATGAGTATGACAAGGTGATATCTGCATAAATCTCTGACATGGATAGGTACCCTGTATTGCATGCTCTGGTGGTGAAGCATATGCTACACGGTCCTTGTGGTGCTCTCCGGAAACATTGTCCTTGCATGATAGATGGTGAATGCCGATTTCGTTATCCTCGATAGTTCTGTGATGCTACGCAGCAAGGAAAGGACTCATATCCTATCTATAGGAGGAGACTTGATGGTCCTGTAGTGAAGGTCAGAGGAGCTGATCTGGATAATAGATGGGTTGTCCCATACAACCCTGGTTTGCTTATGCGGTACAATTGTCACATCAATGTTGAAGCTTGCTCTAGCATCAAGGCAGTTAAGTATTTATTCAAGTATATCTATAAAGGACATGATCGAGCGTCATTCTCAGTCGACCCAGCACTGATGTAGATGGTGGAGTAATCAATGAGATTAAACAGTACAGAGATGCTAGATTCGTGGGGCCACAAGAGTCTATCTACAGGATTTGCGCTTTTGCAATGTTCGGTATCTCTCCTTCTGTTCTCCAACTTCAGCTCCATTTGGAAAATATGCAGACTATTGCATTCAAAGAGGGCGATAGTCTACAGGATGTCGTCAGCAGGCCCTCTTCTTCCAGTACCATGCTCACTGAATATTTCTAGATGAACCAGGTGGACTCCGCCGCGAGGAACTTCTTGTACAAAGAGTTCCCGGAGTTCTATAGGTGGATTAAGGGTAATAAGAAGTGGCAGCGAAGAAAACCAAGGGCGGGGGCAGGTTGGAAGAATTGTGTATGCGAATCCTGCTGAAGTGTAGGCGGTACTTTTTGAGAGTGCTCATGCATCATGTCAGAGGTGCAACATCATTTGAGGATTTGAGAACTGTGCATGGCCAGAGGTGCTCTACTTTCAGAGAATCGTGTGAGCAAAGAGGTCTGATAGAGACTGACAAGTCCCTTGATGATTGCTTGACCGAGTCTGCTATTTTCCAGATGCCATATGCTCTAAGAAGGCTTTTTACAACCATTCTAGTGTTTTGCGAGGTGACCAAAATCCGATCATTGTGGGAGAAGCACCTAGAGGCAATGTTTGTGGACTACCGTCGTAGCCACCAACCAGGCCGCAGTAGAGCAGATGGTCCTTAGAGACATTAGGGATCTGGTGCATTCGATGGGGAAGGATATAAAAAGTTATGGCCTCCCGGATTTGGATCCTGTTGATGACGAGTTTCCAGCGGTCACTACCGAGAGGTTCAAGAGGAGTTGTCGGTCATTTTCGACAAAGCCGACGTAAATTTGTTTACAACTCTTAACACAGAGCAGCGTGCTGGTTTTGATGAAATCCTCTCTCATGTCGTCAACAACAAGAGCCGGATTTTCTTTGTCGATGGTCCGGGTGGCACGGGAAAGACGTACCTATACAAGGCCCTCCTTGCTAAGGTTCGTTCCTTGGGGAAAATAGCTATTGCAACTGCAACTCTGGTATAGCAGCATCGATCATGCCTGGTGGACGCACCGCCCACTCCAGGTTCAAAATTCCAATTAGGCTCACCGACAGCAGCACGTGCAATTTCACCAAGGAGAGTGGTACCGCAAAGCTGCTTGGTAGGGCATCTTTGATAATCTGGGACGAAGTTGCCATGACAAAGCGTCAAACAGTGGAGACACTTGATAGGTCCCTACAGGACATCATGGAATGTGATTTGCCATTTGGTGGGAAGGTCGTGGTGTTTGGAGGAGATTTTAGACAGGTCCTTCCCGTGGTGACCCGTGGGACGAGAGCGCAGATCACTGACGCTACGCTACAGAGATCTTATTTGTGGAGAAGGTTAGGAAGATACGCCTCAAGCGTAATATGAGGGCACAGACCGACCCGTGGTTCTCCAGTTACCTCTTGAGAATTGGTGAAGGGACAGAAGAGACGATCGGCGCCGATTACGTATGTCTTCCAGATGACATTGTTATTCCTTATGCTCCCACTGAAGAACCAGTCAATAAGCTTATCGAAGATATCTTCCCATTGCTTCATGAGAATGCCACATCGGGTCATACATGAGCTCACGTGCCATTCTTTCAACCAAGAATGAATATGTGGACGATCTGAATAAAAAGATGATCGACAGGTTTCCTGGCCGAGAAAAGATATATTATAGCTTTGACTCCGTCGAGGATGATGCACACAACAACTACACAATTGACTATCTAAACTCCATCACTCCAAATGGTTTGCCCCCGCATGTCTTGAAACTCAAAGTTAATTGTCCTGTCATTCTTCTCCGAAATCTCGACCCTCACAACGGGTTGTGCAATGGAACAAGATTGATGATTAGAGCATTCCAAGATAATGCAATCGATGCCGAGATTGTTGGTGGACAACATGCTGGATGTAGAGTGTTCATACCGAGGATCCCTTTGTCGCCCTCGGAGGACATTTCACTTCCTTTCAAGTTCAAGAGGAAACGTTTTCGATCCGGTTGAGTTTTGCCATGACCATTAACAAAGCCCAGGGTCAAACGATTCCAAATGTTGGTATTTACCTCCCGAGCCAGTGTTCTCACATGGCCAGCTTTATGTTGCGCTGTCCAGGGGTGTGTCAAGGCAAACCACTCGGATTTTTCCAAGCCAAATAAAGACATTGATGACACGGGAAAAGCACAAAAAACATTGTGTACAGGGATGTGTTGTAGGATGAAACAGGTTTATTTTTCCTTCACGCCGGTATGTCTTAATCTGTTATATTACTATCTTCATGATTGCTGAACTATTAACTCCTCTAATGTTCTAAAGCATAAATATAAGATCTAGAGGTTAATTAGATTATAATCGGTAAAATAGAGTGGTCTCTCTGTTATATTAAATCAGTCATTTCTTATTATATTTAATCAGACATTTACAGTGCGGCATATCTCCCAGAATAGACCATGTGATCGTATCATTTGGATGTACTCCATATATGAGTCATATACTTACTGTATTAGTAGGGTTACGTCCCATAATTTGGATGCTTCAGCTACAATAAATTCATAAAATTCAGATTACTATCTTGTTAAAAAGTACCTCTTTTTTTTACCAATTTCAGCAAGTTATAAAAACTGTATCAAACTCTGTGAGAATTCACCGGTGATGGAGAACCAGTTTTCTGTAATGCTTTCATCTTAGTATCTTACTGTTGCCAGCTTAATAACCTTTTAGTTTGCTGATAGCTTTGCTCTTTTTGCTTACACCTGATTCTACCCTTTGCTTACATCAGAATTTGTGTCCATGCGAGTGGTTACATTGCGAGTGTTTAACATTGATCTTCTTTATTTGTGTTCGCTGAAAAATGCCTTACATTTTTATATCTGTACATTGCTTTCACAGGAGTGGTAGCATTTCAAGAGGATTCAGGGATACTTCAGAAGTTGTAACATTTCAAGAGGCTTTAGTAATGGTACGTTGATTTATGTTTTTCCTTACAGTTTGGATTTTTTTGGCTGCTAGCTTACTTTTTTTTCCCAAGTTTTCCTTTTATGTCCTTGCATTATTTCTTCAGGCATTTTTTTTCTTCATTGCTTGCCACAAACTTCTTGGTGTCGACTATCTTAGTCCTAACGAAGGCGTGCATCTCTCTGATCGCGGCTGGAATCTCCAGCCGTGAGCATGCCGGCAGGCTCACGAAGGCCACAACATTCGGCCCTATGTCGAGCGCCGCCATGACGCTGTAGCCTGTAGGAATTATCGAGGTTGATCAGATATGACAGCGGGCCAGCAGGCATCAGAAGACATGGGTGGGCTAATTTGAGGATTTACAGCAGGTGCAATTGCTTTAATGGGGCTCAATGCTGAAAATGAGCCACTTGCCGTACAAGGAACAGGAACAACAGCCGGAATAGGAGCATTTGGGAAGAAGGAGTGGCGAGATTGCTGCCCTGAAGTAGTTTGCGCCTGCTAAGCTGTTGATACGTGATACGTGCATTTTATATCATCATTTATATAACTTTTAGTATCATACTAGAATGTTATTTGCATGATTATATGATTGTTTTTACATGTTTTAGATGATTTTGGGGACTTTCACACAAAGTCCCCATTTTTGGTATTTAATATCTGGGAGGCAGAAAACCCCCTTTTCTTGTTTTTATTGTTTCAGGAGTTTCAGGAACCCAAATAATAAAAGGAAAAATACCACGTCAGTTTTTCATCGGGAGAAAGGCAGAGGGAAGAAGACCGAAGAGAGGAGAGCCACGAGGCCCAAAAGGGGTGGGCCCACGCGGCCAAAACCCTAGGCCGTGGGGCCCACTAAAAGTGGCCTCGGGCACCTCCTCGCCTGGGGCTTTTTATCGACGCCTTCGTCTCGCCCGAAAAGTAACGCCCTAATTTTTCCAAGTCCATCCGAGGTCGCGGCGGCGAAACTCCTGATCCCTTCCGAGGGGGGTCAGATCCTGCTGCTCCGGAGCTCCGGAGAAGGGGGAAATCATCGTCATCATCATCACCTCTCCTCCTTGGCGTGGGAGGAGGCCTCTACATCATCACCCCCATCAAGACCAGCACCATCTCCATCATCATCACCGTGATCCACTCCGTTCCCCTCGCAGTTTGAGAGTTGCTATACCCTAGATACTTGTCTTGTGCTACTATTCATGTTAGTGATTGAGTACTTGTCATTATTTGGTGGTGAAGTTATAATTTCAGATTGTGTTGTACCACTTATGCCACTGATTATGATCATGTTTGCACGTTGTGAGTAGTTCCCGTATGTTCCTGAGGGCATAGGATGAATTGGCAATGATTTATATATGACATGTGTTGGTATTTTGTCAAGAGTTTATCTTTTATGTGATTCTATGATGGTGTTGTGCGAACGTCGACTGCACAACACTTCACCTATATGGGCTCATAGGAGAACACCGTAGTATAATGAATTGAGGAAGACTTGGGAGGACACGTAAGCCTGAGTTAGAATCTTGAAGTTATAGTATGAGGGTATTAGTATCGGGGACCTTAGAGTGTAATGCTATGGTGGGACTTTATGTCTTAATAATTCTTGTGCAGTCATTTACTTGGCCACATGATCCATCATAAGGGGTGTAGTCTATTTATTTAGCTATACCGAATTATGGCTCCGTCCAAAAAGATTAAAACTTGACAAGATATTCAACGTGTTGTTTAATAAATCTCTATGCCTAGCATTATCCATGCCGCCCTCGGGAACGTTTTCCACATATAAGTCACATATCACTTGAGCTTGTCCTCTTGTCACATAAGAGGATTGGGCTTTCTCTCTTTGAGAGCTTTCACTTGTTACTGTTACTTGCTGCATTGGAATTATACAACCGAAAATACCAAAAACACTTGCATCTTTCATTGCTTTGTTTATCAATCTTACTAACCAATACCTTCAGCTCCTCGTGGGTTCGACAACCTTTTCTATTTGAAAGGTACTACAATTGATCTCCTGCACTTGGGAGTCATCAAGATACTTTTCTGGCGCCGTTGCCGGGGAGCGTTGCGCTATTGGTAAGAAGTTTGGTAAGGAAACTTGAAAGCTGTTTTATCTCATTGTTACTATGGCATTTATGAATCGTGCCTCGCTGCATCTTGCTCTATATGAAAGTGCTTATGCCACTACTGCAAAGGTGGTTGAAACTACTGTGCCTGAGATACCTAAAGTGGGATTTAAAATTCCCATGGGTCATGTTAAAAGAGTTATGAAAAATCCATTTACAGGGGATGGAACTAAGTCTGCACGCGAACACATGGAGTTGATTGAAGACATATGTGGTTTATTTAGACTTCCTGGTATTCCTGAGGATGAGGTAAAAAGAAAGTTACTATATTTGTCTTTATCTGGTAATGCTCGTGTTTGGTACAGGTCTCTGGATGAAGAAGCTACTATTGACTGGAATATCTTGAGGAAGGTTTTCTTTCTTAAATACTTCACACCTAAAGAAGCTTATGAGAACCGCTGCTACATATTCAATTTCTGGCCACATCTGGGAGAGAGCATCACTCAAGCTTGGGGGAGATTGAAGGAACTCCTTCGCAAGAACCCTTGTCATGATCTTACAAGGAAACTTATATTGATAAACTTTTATGTGAGGTTACCTATGAAGCACAAGGAAATTCTGGATAATTCATCTGGTAGTTTCACAAACAATACTGAAGAAGAAGCATGGAATCTATTGGAGACTATTTCTGAAAATACTGGTCATTGGGATCTTGATAAAGGTAATGAGCCTTATTTTGACTATGGATATTCATGTGTAGAGAACTTCTCTACTTCTATCTTGTTTAAAAATATGAGTGATACATTTAATCTTGATCCTTATGTTATACTTGAGATAGCTAAATCTTTTGCTGAACATATCTGTGTTCCAAAAAGTGGATTTGAAACTTATGTTGAACCTGTTAAACAATCTATTGTTGTTCCAAAAGTTATTAAACAGGTTGAACCGGTGTCATCTGTGAGAATTGAGGAGTATGTTGAAGCACCACCCTATCCAAACCAAGTTAAAGAGAATTTACTTATTGCTGTTACTAACAAAAGTAATAGAAAATGTTCTCAGCCATATGAACAGGTGGAAGTCAACACTCAAATTTCTGTCATCAAGCAACTTAATGAAGAAGATCCTGTTGATGTTTATCTATGTGAAGATGCTACTAAAGTCATCAAAGGTAATTCGGCCAAGGTGGGGAAACCTGTTATATCATGCTCTATTGGGACTTCATGTTATCATGGTTTATGTGATATTGGGTCAAGCATAAGTGTCATTCCATATTCTCTCTATCTTGAAATCAAGCCTGATATTGATCCTATTGCTATGGAAGAGACAGGTATGACAATTCAACTTGCTAATAAAGAATATATCAATCCATTCGGAATTGTTAGAGATGTTGAAGTATTGGTTGGCAAAATAAAATATCCTGCTGATTTTATTGTGCTTGGTTGTCCTCAAGATTCATTTTGTCCTATCATTTTTGGTAGACCTTTCTTGCGTACTGTTGGTGCTGAAATCAATTTGCTTAAAGAGAAAGTGTTTATTAAATGTAATGGTGAGAAACTTGAATTCAACTTTTCTAAGTTTGCTGATAAACATGTTGTTAAAGAGCCTGTTTCTGAAGATTTAATTGAAACTCTTGCTCATATAGCTGTAGCTTCAACAGATGTTGTAGAACGTTATATGCTTAATCAAGATGAACCATTTAATGATGAGGAAAAGAGGCTTTAGAACAAATATTATGGCAACAACCACCACAATTACAGTTGCATATTCCACCTGATAATCTAGGAGTGCTACCACCACCTAAAGGAGATCCTAGTTTTGAACTAAAACCTTTGCCTACAAATCTGAAATATGCATATTTAGATGATAAGAGCATATATCCTGTTATTATTAGTGCTAACCTTTCAGCTGAAGAAGAAGAGAAATTACTTGATGTGCTAAAAGCTCACCGACCAGCCATTGGGTACTCTCTTGATGATCTTAAAGGTATAAGCCCAGCTCTATGTATGCATAAAATTAATCTGGAAGAAGATGCAAAACCTGTGGTTGATTATCAACGCCGTCTCCATCCAAAAATGAAAGAAGTGGTAAGAAAAGAGGTAATAAGACTTATTGAAGCTGGTATCATTTATCCTATAGCTGATAGTAAGTGGGTTAGTCCTGTTCATTGTGTTCCTAAAAAGGGTGGAATGACTGTTGTTCCAAATGATGAGGATGAACTTGTGGCTCAACGTACTGTTGTTGGTTATAGGATGTGTATTGATTTCAGGAAATTAAACAAAGCAACTAGAAAAGATCATTATCCATTGCCATTTATTGATCAAATGTTAGAAAGGTTATCTAAACATTCTCACTTTTGCTATCTAGATGGTTATTCAGGTTTCTCACAAATTCCTGTCCATAAGGATGATCAAGAAAAGACCACTTTTACTTGCCCATATGGTACTTTTGCTTATAGGAGAATGCCATTCGGTTTATGTAATGCTCCTGCTACTTTTCAAAGATGCATGAATGCTATATTTGCTGATTATATTGAAAAGATAATGGAAGTCTTTATGGATGATTTTTCTGTGTATGGTACTTCCTTCGATAATTGCTTGTTCAACCTTAACAAAGTTTTGCAGCGTTGTGAAGACCAACACTTAGTTCTTAATTGGGAGAAGTGTCACTTCATGGTTACCGAAGGTATTGTTCTAGGGCACAAGATTTCTGGAAAAGGAATAGAAGTTGATCCAGCCAAGATAGAAGCTATTGAGAAGCTACCATACCCAAGGGACATCAAAGGTATAAGAAGTTTTCTTGGGCATGCAGGTTTTTACCGTAGGTTTATTAAAGATTTCTCCAAAATATCAAAACCTCTAACCAATCTTTTGCAAAAGGATGTTCCCTTTTCTTTTAATGATGATTGCATTGAGTCCTTTAATATTTTGAAGAATGCTCTAATAAGTGCTCCTATTATTCAACCTCCTGATTGGAAATTGCCCTTTGAAATTATGTGTGATGCTAGTGATTATGCAGTTGGGGCTGTTTTGGGCCAACGTGTTGATAAGAAACTGAATGTTATCTATTATGCTAGTAGAACACTTGATGCTGCTCAAAGAAATTATGCTACAACTGAGAAAGAATTTTTAGCAGTACTGTTTGCTTGTGACAAGTTTAGACCTTACATCACTGATTCAAAAGTCACATTGCATACTGATCATTCTGCTATTAAATACTTGATGCATAAGAAAGATGCTAAGCCTAGATTAATAAGATGGGTACTTTTATTGCAAGAGTTTGATTTACATATTGTTGATAGGAAAGGGGAAGATAATCAAGTAGCTGATCATCTCTCTAGGATGGAAAATATACCTGATGATCCTATTCCTATTAATGATAGCTTTGTTAATGAACAACTTGCAATTGTTAACGTTTCTAGTGCTAAAGTTGCATCTCCTTGGTTTGCCAATTATGCAAATTTCATTGTTGGTAAAATATTACCTCCACACTTCACTTATCAACAAAAGAAGAAATTCTTCTATGATCTTAGACATTATTTCTGGGATGATCCTTTTCTTTATAAAAAAGTGTGGATGGTATTATTAGACGTTGTGTACCTGAGCATGAACAACAGGCTATAATAAGAGATTGCATGATAGTCCCTATGGAGGACATCATGCAGGAGATCGCACAGGAGCAAAGGTATTACAATCTGGTTTCTATTGGCCTACTTTTTTAAGGATTGTGCTGAATATGTTAAATCTTGTGATAAATGTCAAAGAGTAGGAAATATTGGTAGGAGAAATGAAATGCCTATGAATTATTCTTTGCCACTTGAGCCATTTGATGTGTGGGGTTTTGACTTTATGGGACCTTTCCCAGAATCAAAGACAAAGCATACTCACATTTTGGTTGCAGTTGACTATGTTACAAAGTGGGTGGAAGCAATTCCAACCAAAAGTGCAGATCATGCCACAGCAATGAAGATGCTCAAGGACATCATTTTCCCCAGGTTTGGTGTTCCTAGGTTTTTAATTACTGATGGTGGTTCTCATTTCTTGCATGGTATTCTTAGAAAAACTTTGGCAAAATATGATGTTAACCATAGAATTGCATCACCATATCATCCTCAAACAAGTGGACAAGTTGAATTAAGTAATAGGGAAATTAAACTTATCTTGGAAAAGACAGTTAATAAGTCTAGGTCTGATTGGCCAGCTAAAATTAATGATGCTTTATGGGCTTATAGAACTGCTTTTAAAAATCCCATGGGAATGTCTCCTTACAAAATGGTTTATGGAAAGCTTGTCATTTGCCTGTTGAGTTAGAACACAATGCTAGATGGGCTGTTAAACGATTGAACTTTGATTTTAAGACTGCAGGAGAAAAGAGATTCTTGATTTGAGCCTACTAGATGAATGGAGAAATGAAGCTTATGAAAATGCTAAAATGTTTAAGGAAAAAGTTAAAATATGGCATGACAAGAAAATTAAGAGGAAGGAATTCCAAGTGGTGATCAAGTTTTGCTATACAACTCTCGCTTTAAGTTTTCTGCAGGGAAGTTGCGTTCAAGATGGCAGGGACCACTAGTGATACAGGAGGTGTACCGTTCAGGAGCTATCCGCCTTCACGGTGATATGAAAGGTAAACCTCATGTAGTTAATGGACAACGCCTTAAACCTTATATTGCAGGAAAAAGCTTTGTCGGAATGGTGAAGAGCTGAACCTACAAACACCGGAGGAGGTAATTGAGAG
The DNA here is from genome assembly GCA_947311845.1 of Poa pratensis. Lineage (NCBI taxonomy): Eukaryota > Viridiplantae > Streptophyta > Magnoliopsida > Poales > Poaceae > Poa > Poa pratensis. Next base: position 14,230,646 of record CAMZMU010000055.1, on the reverse strand, counting down.
AAACCGTGCAGTTTCAGAAACCCCAAAACAATAGAAGGTAACTTACTGTTGGAAAGTTTCTCGGAATTGCATAATATTTTACGGAAGTCATTTTTTATGGAAATTAACGTGTGGGACAAGAAAACTAGACGAAGCGGAGACCCGAGGAAGGAAAGAGGGGGTCCCACGCGGCCCATGTACCTGGCCGCGTGGGCCCACTCCTTTTCCACCTCGGAGTCCCTTTTCGTCTCGTTTTTCCCGACGCTTCGCCTTGACCCAAAAACCCTCAATATATACCCCTCTCTGTCGATCTAATCTCGCACCGAGCGTTCTCGAGCGATTCTTTCTTTTGCTGTTTCTGCCTGTCAGGTTTTTAGCCATGTCTTCGGGAGACTCCTACCAATGCTCCTCCATGGACGACGATGATGATGAACTCGATGGTACGAGTCCCCAATATGGAGGAGGAATAGGAAGAGGAAGGACTACTCCGACGATGAAGACTACAAGCTTGATGAGGAGGAGATGGACAAGCAAGAAGCTGAAGAAGAAGAGCACAAGCCCTCCGTCGACATCGCGCCCTTGGCGACAGCACCTCCATCACCCATTGCTGTTGCCGGCGTGAGGGTGAACCACTCTCTTGGAAACAAGAGGCAGGGCGCCGCATGCAGACCGGAGGGAAGGTTCCCAGGCGCTTCCTTGCGAGCAAAAACGTAGCTTCTACTCTTATTGACAGGGAATTTCAGCGCACCACTCAAGAGAACTATCCTGGTGAATGGGATCGCAAGATCCCCAACAAGAAGGTGCCAAGCCCGGAGTGGAAGCCTTGCAAAGAGTCGGTGGAGAAGAATCTCATGCAAAAACTGGGAGAAGCCGCAAAAGAGTTCGAAAAAGCTTACAACCTCATGATGAAGATCATTGGGATCTTGAAGATAATTATTATGAAGGCAATGTGAAAGAAGAGAGGGAGTTCTAGCAAGACGCCAAGCTTGGGGAGTTCCATCTAGTCTTTCTCTTTATCAATCTATCATATCTATCTAGTCATGGTGTGCTTTGCTTTTATCGATTAGTTATCAATATCTCTTAGGCGTGTGTGAGCTCATGGAGCATTATCATGTATCTCTATCTTATGGTTTATCAATGAATATTAAAGTATGGTGTCATCCATGATTCTCTTGTTTGGGGATTTATGGGTAACATTCATGCAAATGAGCGTGGCATATTTAGAGTTTCAATCACATCTTGCCTTGAAACTAATTAACTTGAGTGTGTTGGACAATTGTAGAATCATCTCATAATAAAATAAGTAAAAGTCAACTTATGACTTGGAATTAATAGTTTGAGGTTGAGATATTGTCTTGTGGGGTAAAAGTTGAGAAGGGATAATGAAAAGGATATAAAACACTCTTGTTAGACTCTAGTATCTTTTGAGCAAATTAATGATCATGGATATTTCAATACTTATGCTCTTGAATGTGTATGAAAAGGTAGGCACCTGAAGTTTCAGTTAGCCATGGAAAGTGTAAGATAAAGGTTGTATGGAGCATAGGAACTTGATTGAGATATCCATGACTAAAGTTTGTACTAGTTACTAGAGAAGCAAGGGTGATAACATCTTTTATATTTATCTTTTCATTTGTCTTCTCTGAACTTGTTATCCAATGAGAGTCTATCTTGTCTTTAAATTTCAGTAAAGGATAAAAGATTATAATGCTTGCTAGAAAGAGCAAAGGCATGTGAAAAGTATATGATTCAATTGTCCAACATACATGGTTATTTGCTTTCAAAAGTAAGGGGTGATTGCTAGCTTCTACTTATGTTGCCCTCATATGCATGAGTTTTATTCATCCATCTTATCTTGCAAGTGAATATGATGATGATACAATGCTCGTATTTATTTATCAACCATAAGTCCATTGATGATGTCCTTACTTACTCGAGGACGAGTAAAGGTTTAAGCTTGGGGGAGTTGATACGTGCATTTTATATCATCATTTATATAACTTTTAGTATCATACTAGAATGTTATTTGCATGATTATATGATTGTTTTTACATGTTTTAGATGATTTTGGGGACTTTCACACAAAGTCCCCATTTTTGGTATTTAATATCTGGGAGGCAGAAAACCCCCTTTTCTTGTTTTTATTGTTTCAGGAGTTTCAGGAACCCAAATAATAAAAGGAAAAATACCACGTCAGTTTTTCATCGGGAGAAAGGCAGAGGGAAGAAGACCGAAGAGAGGAGAGCCACGAGGCCCAAAAGGGGTGGGCCCACGCGGCCAAAACCCTAGGCCGCGTGGGGCCCACTAAAAGTGGCCTCGGGCACCTCCTCGCCTGGGGCTTTTTATCGACGCCTTCGTCTCGCCCGAAAAGTAACGCCCTAATTTTTCCAAGTCCATCCGAGGTCGCGGCGGCGGCGAAACTCCTGATCCCTTCCGAGGGGGGTCAGATCCTGCTGCTCCGGAGCTCCGGAGAAGGGGGAAATCATCGTCATCATCATCACCTCTCCTCCTTGGCGTGGGAGGAGGCCTCTACATCATCACCCCCATCAAGACCAGCCACTCCCATCATCATCACCGTGATCCACTCCGTTCCCCTCGCAGTTTGAGAGTTGCTATACCCTAGATACTTGTCTTGTGCTACTATTCATGTTAGTGATTGAGTACTTGTCATTATTTGGTGGTGAAGTTATAATTTCAGATTGTGTTGTACCACTTATGCCACTGATTATGATCATGTTTGCACGTTGTGAGTAGTTCCCGTATGTTCCTGAGGCATAGGATGAATTGGCAATGATTTATATATGACATGTGTTGGTATTTTGTCAAGAGTTTATCTTTATGTGATTCTATGATGGTGTTGTGCGAACGTCGACTGCACAACACTTCACCTATATGGGCTCATAGAGAACACCGTAGTATAATGAATTGAGGAAGACTTGGGAGGACACGTAAAGCCTGAGTTAGAATCTTGAAGTTATAGTATGAGGGTATTAGTATCGGGGACCTTAGAGTGTAATGCTATGGTGGACTTTATGTCTTAATAATTCTTGTGCAGTCATTTACTTGGCCACATGATCCATCATAAGGGTGTAGTCTATTTATTTAGTATACCAATTATGGCTCCGTCCAAAAAGATTAAAACTTGACAAGATATTCAACGTGTTGTTTAATAAATCTCTATGCCTAGCATTATCCATGCCGCCCTCGGGAACGTTTTCCACATATAAGTCACATATCACTTGAGCTTGTCCTCCACATAAGAGGATTGGGCTTTCTCTCTTTGAGAGCTTTCACTTACTGGTTACTTTCTGCATTGGAATTATACAACCAAAAAACCAAAAACACTTGCATCTTTCATTGCTTTTTTATCAATCTTACTAACCAATACCTTCAGCTCCTCGTGGGTTCGACAACCTTTTCTATTTGAAAGGTACTACATTGAT